>JAUTDX010002993.1:0-43950 GCA_030844895.1 Ambrosia x helenae
TCTTTCAAATTTCATACAACCAGGTTGGAACCCGGGACCCTATTTAGGAAAAGTAAAGGTATAGACGTATATTAGGGTGGTCATCCGGGTTAGACTCTTTTAGTTGCTCAATCCTATGGCTAGATTCCTCGTGAGCCATGACCAACCGGTTGGTACACCAAAATTATTTTTGTTTGGTTACATAGTATGTATAGCATACACTATACACACTGTAATATAAAGAAAAATATTTGAAAAAAGGTATAACAATTATAAAATAAATTATTATTCGTTCATTTTGGGTTATTTAGTTTATATATAAAATATCTAAACATCACGACTATCAAATGTTTGTCCTATGACACTCTCCTACCACCAATTCATGCACATCCTCATGCATGTGCCCTCGCATCGCGCCCAACACACCATTTAGACAATGCATCTTCAACCGTGAATGATTGAGCATAATTTACGTTGGTTAATAGAACACCTGGTAGCACAACAACATTGATCTTCTTTGTGCTGGTTCAAGATATTGGCTCGTCACTTTATGTTGTCGTCGAGGTTCCGCCATTTTTAGACATTGGGAGCCTGAAGATTGTTTACAGTCTTTAGATTGCGGTGTTGTATGAACCGTAGTTTTGAACTCGAACATGGAGGGCTTCATTGACACCATATTAGGGCGGCACTCACAATCCCGTACTTGTAGCGTACAAAGACCTCCACCGTAGTGCCCCATATTTGGTCTTCTCCCACCATTGCATAATTATACTTGTCCCGTAAACACAATTTTAAAAGAGTCACGTTCCAAAGTATCCAATAATCATTATGCTCTGATACCACTTTGTCATAGGGTTTTCTTTAGATCCCTGTGTGGCAATCCCTAATCACCGAGGACAAGCCAATCTATTCCACTTCTTTGATCGGGTCACTAGTTTCGTCCGGTCCTTTCGACTCACCTGGAGAGTGGCAACAACTTTCGACTAGGGTGTGTTCGATACACAGACATGCCTTGACACGTAAACTTGCTTTATCCCGCTGAGACCGTCCCTAATGTCGTCCAGTGAACCAAAATGTTTAAGTACAACCACAACATCACGACTATCAAATTATGGGTCATAACATATGTGTCAATATGTTATAAAAAACTATTTACATTTACATAAGGATTTAAGAAATATACAATTTTTAGTTAAAAAATAATAAAAATTGTATTATTTTGTTAATTATCTGATATTTTTTAATTTACAAATAGTAGTTTTAACTAAGAGCAATATATGTAATAAATTACAAGTTTAATCAATTATGCATATTAATTGACTTCTAGATATAGTTAACTGTTTTATTACATATTTAAACCGTAATACCAACTGTAATTTTCGAAAGATGAGATTATGAGACCATGTAGTTACGTTTGGTAAAATAGTCTTGAAGTTAGAAGTGAAAATAAAGTTTTCCAATGTAACTATGTAAGCGATACTTATGCTTATAGTAGGAAGTTAAGCTTTTATTTGTATACTTGTTTTTTTAAAATGTATACAGGGAGGGATTGGATAAATTGAAAACTCACTTTACATATGTAAGCCGTAAAAACTCATTGGAAAAAAAAATATTTTGAAAAAAAAAAAACTAAGGTTATTTAAGAAACTGCGATGTGCTAATTTGTATTGCAGATGGACATCTTTTGTTGCATTCATATGTGTAGATAACCTCCATGTTATAAAAACATCATATATATGTTAAAAAAAATATAAATGCATTTAAAAGTAATTATAGGTGCGTCCATATATATTTTCAAGAAAATACAAGTGCGTTTAAAAGTAATTATAGGTGCGTTTAAAGTCTTACACTCAGCATTGCAATTGGACCATTATACTGGTTTTCTTTCCATCCTGCTCTTGTTTTCCTCAGACATTCGATCAGGTAAGAGCACAAATCCATATTAGGAATATCAGCCTCATCTTCCACCCCAGCTTTGATTTATTGTTGTTGACTTTGTGATCTCCACGAAAACTGTGTTCCATAACATAAGAAAATTCAGTTTAAACAGCGGCCACCCCTTTGTTGCTGCCTAACAACTGGTGTTACCATTGAAACGCTAACTTTCTTTTTCTCGAATGATTCTTAAACTCATCTATTGTAGAGCCATAACCCTTCATTGCCCTATTTTTCTCTAGCACTGGCTTCCCCCCATTCGTATGCCTAAAGCTTCATGTACCATTGACAGTGTGATATTGATTTTCCAATTCCCTGCGTTTAGTTGGTTTCTTCCCTTGTCATAATTGACTAACAGCCAATAACCCAAACCTGTTGATATTGAATCAATCTTAATGTCTAAAATAGATCCAAATCCCATTTTCCTCACATCTCCTTTTGATCATCTGTGTACTCTTTGATGTTGTCAATAAATTCAGCAGGAGAGCATCATAGTTTTAACTTTTTATCTCTGTATTCTACAAATTTCCTTTCCTTTATCTTCATCACCTTCTTAGGTTCATCCACTTTTACTTTTTTGTTCGGCC
This sequence comes from Ambrosia x helenae, assembly GCA_030844895.1. Classification (NCBI taxonomy): domain Eukaryota; kingdom Viridiplantae; phylum Streptophyta; class Magnoliopsida; order Asterales; family Asteraceae; genus Ambrosia; species Ambrosia x helenae. Next base: position 2,502 of record JAUTDX010002993.1, read on the forward strand.
TCTCGAAAATCGTCATCTGATGATTCTAAATTAAACTCAACATTTTGTTTTTGTTTTTTCAACTTATGCTTCATCTTTTCAACATCAGTCTCAAACTTTTTAGTAGCTTCCTTGTTTACTTTTTCAATCTTTTTTTTTTAATATTAATCAATTTTTTTTACTGGCTCCTGGAAATCATCATCTTCTTCTTCAGTCAAATTAGTTATTCTTTGTTCTGTGTTAAGAAAAAAAAAAACTAGTCAACATTTAAACACACTTATAACACATTTCAGATGCACTTTATATATTATCAAACAAAAAACAGACGCACTCATGAATAAGTTCAGACGCACTTATGTATCATTTAGACTAGTCAACATTAAAACGCACTTGTAACCAACTTTATACAATAACAACAAGAAAAACAAACGCACTTTATACATTTTCAAATAACCTAAACAACATACTGACTATAATTAAACAAAAAATCTACACATTAAAATAACCTAAAATGCGTTTTCAATTAAACTAAAGTACGTTTGTTTGTTTAATCAAATATGATCATATTCTTCATACCCTTTACTCTGTTTTGACGAAGGTTTGTCATGGTTGTGTTTGCTTCTTCTTTCTCATTCGTTATCTGATTCATGTTGCAAATTTTGTTTTTAAATGCGTTTGTTGTAATAATATAAATAATCAGAGAAGCACTTTTGAAAATGTAAACCATAAAAAGCACCTGATTTTCTTTTTTGAAGCCATGCTCTGTTTTTATGTTCTTGTGTTTGTCGATATCGTTCTCTGTGTGTGTGTGTGTGTGTTTTGATTTTTGTGAAATAAACCCTAATTGAATGAGACGCGTGCTTTTTGTTTCCTATTTAGTAACCGTCGTTGATGGAGATGAATTGGCAGTTCAAATTAAAAATGTGTTAAACGAGTTTATATTTTGTTTGACTATTTTACCTTTGGGTTTGATTTAAACGTGTTTAATTAGATGATTTGTTCAGTTTTTGATCTAATGGTCCATATTGCTTCTTACGCTTTGTATGTTAAAAAAGGTTTGTACAATATCTCTTTCCATAATTATAAAAGGGGGTTACGGCACAATTTGTTGCCTGTCTACCTTCTATCTTCTATATTGACGTAAGTTAGAAGTTTTAAGTAATATAAATTTCTTTAACTAAAGTAAACACAATGTAATTACAACTCTTAACCTTCTCAATTATCGATTAAGTTGACCTTTTCCCAAGAGAGTATCTTGGAAGGGTTTTGCTTTAAACTTTAACGGTATAGATCATAGTTCCACCCTTGCAACTTGTGTACGAATCACAAGTGATCATAGCTGTGTTTCTTTACCGCTTTATCTTGTCCCTTGTAATAATAATATTAATATTAATAATATATACTTACACAAATACGTTCATACCCGAGTCTACAGGGTTGTTAAAAGTAGACAACAGACAAATTTAAAAAAAAAGAAAAAAAAAACTAAAAAACTTAAAATAATTGTTTTAGAAAAACCAAACATCAAAACAAAAGCCTGAGCCAAAGCAAGTCAAAAAACATGGATTCCAACAAGCAACTAATCTCTGCAGAACAAGATTTAGAGGTAAACATCTTACTATGTTTCATACTAGTCAAATGTTTGTCTTCTTATTATATTCTTGAACAAGATTCTTAAATCATTCTTCCATTTTTGTTTTTTTTTTAACTTATTATTATTAAACAAAACAGATGAAGCATAATATGTCATCTGACAAGATGAAGAAGAAGAAAAAAAGAACTTCTAAAGACCCAAAGGAAACTAAATCTAAAGATAAACAGGTCATATATTGTTTCTTTTCTTGCTTTGAAGTTTGTGCCCACTTCTGATTCATGTTTCATTTTTTTTTAAAATTTAGTTTGGATCTGTTTGGTTTTGTTGTTGTAAATTATAATTGTTGTTAGTGTTTTGTTTTTCTTGAATTATGTCATATGGGTTGCTGTTTTTGCTCTCTTTGTTTCTTGTTCTTGATTATTTATCTTTAGATTTAGATTTAAGGGTTTGTAGTGTTTAGAAACCCTAATTGTTGTGTGTTTTACTTAGATTTAAGGTTATACATGGATGATTGTTGTGTTTGGAGAATTAGGGTTGTGAGAAGGCGTTTTTCGTCCGTTTTGTTCCTCGTTTTGTTCTTCGATTAGGGTCGTAAAACGGGCGATCTCGTTCATTGGCGCGACATGTTAAACGGAAGAACGGATGCAAGTTATTATGTGATTATTCCCTTTTTGAGTGTTTCTTTTGAAGGAATGTTGATAATGTAAATCTTGTTTTCCTAACATAGCTCTAGTAGATTGCTATAGTTTAATTTGAATACGCAATAATAAGCAGATACTTGTTACTGAGTCCTACTTAGGGGGTGTTTGGGTTTGCATTTAAAGGCTGCTTATCTTTGTATTGATTTTTAGTACAATAATAAGGTATACATCGACAGTGTTTGGGATTACTTATCGAACTTTTGAGTGGGCTAAGTTGTTTTAAATAACCAGTTTAAAGTTGCTTATTATCAACTATTTATCTTCTTATTACCCCCTTATTTGTGGTATGTCCTAGCTTTTAATTGTTTATAGTCATTGTAAGTTGTAAATGCTTATATGGTGCAAAATGAAGCGAATATGTTTTCTTGAAGAACACTCTCAGAAGGTGTTAAATCATAAACTCTTTTTTAAATGTTTCTGCCCATAAGTTCTTGTAACATTTAAAAATAGGGTGGCAATTTGTGTCGAGTTGGGTTGGCGGGCTCGTATACGGTATAACTCAACCCCAACGTTAACCAAGTTACTACTCGTGTCAAGATGCTGGTGGGTCAACCTTTTTGTTTAACAAAACATTACGTAAAAAAGGTTGGGAGGTTGAATTTATGAATTTTAAATATTTGCTTTCTAAATTGTTGAACGGGTTGGTCAGGTCAACATGAACTCGGTCCAAATAGCTAAATGCCTAAACGGGTTACCCATGTCAACCCGTTTAAGAACCATTCATGTACCCATACCCATACCTCTTATGTCGGGTCGGGAATTGCTGCCCCTACTTTTATGCGTACATTATGTTATAATAAATAACGTTTTTACTATTTTTCTTGCAGATTATGTCAGACAAGCCTAAAAAACATTCAGGGTTGGTGACTTTTCATCTACTTATCTTGTAAATACTTTCGTCGAAATCCTTACCAATTTATATGTCTTATTGTCCATATTGTTACAGTAAAGGAAAAAGAACGAAGATGTGTGACATATATAATGATGCAGAAGATCAATATATGTGTTTGGAACGAGCAGCCTTTTTTTTAGATACTCTAGATAAAGAGTTACCTAAGTTTGCCAAATGTATGCTCCCGTCAAATGTTCTCTACAGTTTTTGGTTGGTAAGAATCAAGAATTTAGTAAAAACTTCATAAATTTTATTAATATTTTAAGGTGAATATTAATTTTTATTTATTATTTTGATTTTCTTGTGCAGATTATACCGAAGAAATTCTGTGTTATGCATTTGCCTGATAATGATGCAACGATTATTCTTGTGGATGAATCGGAAAGGAGTTTAAAACAAATTATCTTAAAGTTAGGCACGGTTTAAGTGCTGGTTGGAGGGGATTCACCGTTGCACAAAAGTTACTACAGGGTGACATTTTGTTTTTTCGTCTCCTTGAACCCTGCAAACTACAGGTAGTTATTTATTTATTTTTGCTTTTTAGTTCCGAAAGAATACCCCTTTGCTGTTTATGAGCACGATTGTTGCAATGTATGTAATATCACATGTACATACTCCGGTGCACTTGTCATCCTTCAAAAAGCGATCCTAGCTTTACTTTGTTAAACATTAATCTGGGATTACTTGTTTGAAGGATGACAAGTAGACCGAAAGGGTCTTGGTCGGTCAGGGGTTGATTTGGTTTGGGCTAGACCGAAAAAGTTATTTGGGCCAGTAATGTTGGGTTCGGCTGCAAATGGTGTATGACAGTGTTTACTATGGATCGAATAGGGGCTGGGTCATATTGCTTTGACAAAAACAATATTGTTAATCGATGAATAAAAAAATACTTTAAGTGACTGCATACATTAAAAAATAGACCTCGAGTTACTTCTATCTAAATTTGTTAAATTTGATCCTTTTTTTATATAAACACAACCCAAACCCACCCATTTAAAGCAAATGGGTTGAAGCTGCCACTCATGATCTTGTACCCAAAATCCAAGTACACAATGAGTGATAGGTTTGACTCAACATCGTCAACTTTTTGGTATAATGCAAAATTGGCCAGATTCGTTTGACTTAAAGGACTTTTGTCCAAAGTTTTAATTTTTTTTTTCACATATAATTACCTTGTCAACATGAGTACAAAAGTTCTATTTTTTCATGATAGTTTTTTTTTTAATAAATTATTTAGGAGTATTTGATTTTTTGCTTTAACCGTTTATCTTTTAGGTGAATATAGTAAGAAGGTATGGCCAAGAAGCGATAGAAGCGGCTATATGTTTGATGGAAATGCATCCTCGTGTTAAAAAAGCAAGGACTTCACATTACTTCGGTATGCATAACCATTTCCTATTGTCCGTTTTTTGTTTTAGCCTAAAGAATTATTCCATAATATTTTTAATTATTTTACTTTACTCAGAGAAAGCAGGGAAGCTAAGAAAGAAAAACTCAAGTGTATAGAACCTAACGAAGGTAAGATATTGCGCTTTTCTTCCTTTTGCATATTCATTTTTTATTAGGATTAATTATATACGAAATCTTTTAAAAGTTGAAACATATTGTAATTACCCCTTAGGTTCTATAAAATCACACTTGCTTATTCCGTAATAAATAAAAACAAAAACTACTTTATTTTTTGAAACATGCTATTAAATTTAAAAGTAAGTGATTTTATTATATTTACTGTATAGGAGGTAAAAACGAGAGTTCTAGTGTTTCGAAAGGGTAAACATGATATTCCGAAATTTCTAGTGGCAAACATGATATTTTGCAAACTTTTAGAAGCGTATATATGAATTTTCCCGTCTACTACATTTTTGTAATTTGTGAATTTTGTTACTTAGAAGATGAAGGTGAACTGAAGGACGAGGACCCAATAATTTTGCAAATCCAAAAAGGCAAGAGAACGCGTAGAAGCCCGAAAAAGTTTATAACAAAAACTGTCACTAGACTTTTGTACAACTCAAGGGACGTTGCAGAAGATAACGAAACTGACAGAGTATCTTCTGCCGAACATTGTGAAAATAGCAGTGATGGCTTGTGCTCAGAAGTTGTCCAAGGTATATGTTTTTTCAGTAGAGGTGGCAAAATACGCAGGTCAGGTAATGGCCGGGCCGACCCATTAACATTTATTTGACATTTTTCTGCGACGTTTGACCTGGTCAAATATAAGCTGCTTAATAAGCAATCAGAAACAAACCTTTACTCATCTGATGCGTTAGAAACAAAGCATAACCTGCATTGACCCGTTTATGCTGTGACGGGCCAAGATCAGGTCATTGAAAAATAAAGTAAAAAGATTTTGCTAACAGAACTTGATTTACATGTAGGGTCCACATCAGAGCTGACAAATCAGTCACAACCTGATGAAATTAGGTGCTACGATCTGAATCTGAGCTACGACGAGGGAAACATCAATTGTCATTCGACCGCTGAAAGAATATTTCATTCTTCGACAGTTGAAACATAAAAGGCTTGTTGGAATGGGTTGAAACCTTTTTTTTTGGAAGTCAAAGTCAAAGTCAAAATTTTAAAGTAAAAGCAAAAGCAAGCTTCTTGGACAAAAACAATGAAGAGAAGAAGCTTTTTGCAGGTAAATGAAGAAGGGATGACTTTTTTTGATGATGACGATGACGGTATAATATTTTTTTTAAAATTTTTTTTTAGAAGGGGAATATATGTTGTTATACATAGGAAGATTGACTTGATATTGTAGGTATTACTAGTCCCTTTTTGCAAGATTCTTTACTAACTTTTGTTTAGAATTGTAAGGAACATGCATGTCTAAAATTTTGATTTTGTAATGTTCTATGAATCATATTATGGATTATGATGCTTTCTAACATTTTTCATATTTTATTACCAGACTTTTGTGATTGTTTAGCTAATATATTAAGTAAACTTTGAGCATTAGTTAGTTCGGTTCGGCGCAGGCCCGGCTCTAGCCCAATTCAAATGAGGCTTGTGCTTTGGGCCTCATAATTTTACTAATTTTCATGATATATAATAAAAATAAATCTGTATAATAGCATATAGATAGAATAGCTCAATTGGTTTGAGCATGTGGCTGTAACTACAAGGTTGGAAGTTCAATTCCTCCTTCTAGCGAATTTTTTAATTATTTTCAGTATTTTATTTTTTTATAAATAGGGCCCCGAATTTTTATTTCGCTTCAGGCCCCCAATATGGTTGAGCCGGCCCTGGTTCGGCGTTGGCTTTAAGATAACCTATAACACTTTGAGCATTTGGATTTTCTGTATTCTGGACAAAGTAACATGTCCACAATATATAGTGTCTGCAAGTCTTTTCATCGGCGGAACAACTTGATAGATCGTTAATCGCGTATGTTTTGGAATTCAAGAAAACGTATGAGAGTTTAACATCCTTTTAGCTATCAGTACGTGCGCGTTACGCAAGTCCAACAAGAACAAATTGTTGCATTAAGCTTCTTGACCGGTCTACAACCAGAATTCGAAGGCATTCAATCTTAGTTCTTTAATGACTGGTCTACAACCACCTTTGGCTGTTCCAACAAATACTAAGACTATAGTGAAGCTTTGGCTCACTCGGTTAAAGGCTCATCTAATCGCAAAAGGTTATGCTCAGACATATGGAATGGATTACTATGAGACATTTTCTCGCGTTGCCAAGTTATCGTATGTTTTGTTCGTCTGTTTATCTCATTGGCTACCACATATAATTGGGTTTGTATCAACTTGATATCAAGAATGTGTTCTTACAAATAGATTAAAAAGAAGCTCATAACGAGCAACCACTTAGGTTTGTTGCTTAGGGGAGTCAGGTAACGTTTGCAAGTTAAAGAAATCCTTGTATGGTCTTAAGCAATCTCCTCGTGCTTGGTTTGGGTAGTTCAGTACTATAGTCACTGAATTCGGTTTAAGAAGAAGCTTAAATGATCATTTGATGTTCTTCGCTTTGACAAAATAGGGATGCATTCTTCTTGTTATGTATGTGGATGATATAGTAAGTACTAAAAGTGACGAAGTTGTCATTAAGAAGTTAAATCATAAGTTTAAATGAGAACTAATAGATTGCCAAAAACGATAACATGTCCGAATTCTTAAAAAGTTATATATCACAACACAAAATAAACTAATTCCCGAAAACATATTATTGTCATCAAGATTGTGATGTTATTTCGACATGTAGGTGTATGCTTTACTCAGCTTGATTCATTAATATTTGCGGTCTGCTGGTGTGTATGTGTTCTTTTAACCTCGTTTTTATTACTAACAACCTTAAAGCTTAGCCGTTTGTTGACTGAAACTCGGGTCAATGCAAACAACAACCTGAAACCAAAAAAAACGCCATGTTAATCATATACACGTAGAGTTTCAATGGTTTTGAACACCCCTAGTTTGTGCATCATACCTTTCCAACACTTTTACCAGAATGAAGATATTCAACTGCATCAGCAACGGAATGAACGCCCACAAAACTTTTAGGGTCTATAGAAACCTGATATTATGGAAAGGAAATACACGGTAAACCTATGATTATGCGATAAAATATTGGGGATGCAACACTGATGACAACTTTGTAGATTAGTTATATTGTTGTTACCTTTAGTTTTCCACAGAGAAAAGATGAACCAGATTATCAAGATGTTGTTGCCATAAATTTGCATATTGCACAAGGAAAAATCCGGCCTGCAAGTGGCTCGTGAACAAAGCCGATACATGTGTTATCTCTCAAATAGTTCAAATAGATCAAATGAAAAAAAAAAAAAGCTAAAAAAACGAAACTGGTGAAAGTCACGCAACACGTATTTTTAATGCATAAACCTCCTAAATGTTATAATAAAAAATAAATTTTTATTGAAATGATATTAGCTAAATTTACTTGACACAATAATTGTTTATAAAAAAAAACAGAAATTTCAAAAATAATTGTTTCAGGTCAATCATCCACATAGTTTCGACTCGTACAAAAGTTACCCGTTACCCAACCCACACATTTTACCACACGGTGGTAAGGACAAAATTTTCGGTGTTTCGGTCAAGGACCGAGATACGAAATTTTTGAAATTTCGGTGGGATTTCTGTGGTATTTCGGTAATTTTATTTATAAAGCTATTAACAAAATAGGACACTAATGGCTAATTTTTGGAGCAAAAGTGTGTCGATCCCATAACTACGCCACCATACATCTTACATTTTATATATAAATGAAGTGATATAATGACAATTTATCTATAAAAGCATGTGAATATATTAAAAATGTTATACTTACATGTTAAAATAATTAAAAGATTTAGGTTTTTTTTAAGTTTGGCCCAAAAAACATAACAACCGGTAATACCACCTTTTCCACCGAAATTTTGGAAGTCAAATTTCCAAAATTTCGGTATATTTTCAGTCAATTTCGCCGATTATTTCAGTAGCGAAATTTGAAACGAAATTTTATGAGACCTCTGAAATCCGAAATACCAGTGGTATACCACCGAAATTGACTACACAACGTACAACTGAGGTTCTTCAACTTCATGAGTTCATGTGGTTGATGAATATTGTAACATTTTCCTATTTTAGAAAGTTTCCACTAATGAACTCAAAGTACTAATCTGGATCTACAAGCTTGCTTTGTTTTGTGTTTCACAAAGGGTCTTTGAATATTTGACAAATAGTCAAACATCTTTTTCACAAATGTGTTAAGCCAGATGTTGCAATTTACATACCACAGTTTGACTTTTTGCTAAGAGTTTCTCACATAATCCCGTGTAGTTTCGTGGTTGCCATCCACGCTCTCCTTGATACTGAAAAAACGGACATGTATGACTTCCAACGTCAAAGACATATAAACAGATTTCGAATTTCATAAGTAATACGTATGACCAAAAAAGTCAAAGAAATATAAATAGATTTAAAGAAAGCACACTTACCTGAGAAATCATTCCAATGACCACAAGCCGTCCATAAACCGCCAATGCATTAACACACATATCAAACATATCACCACCAACAGATTCATAAACAATATCAACACCTTTAGGGAATTCCTTCTTCAGAACCTGCTCGTTTTTAAGTTAAAAAAGTTATTTGCTATGTGTGTGTGTATAATAAAAAGGCCTACATTGATTTGTTTATAGGAAACCTATTTACATTTTTGATAGATTCTTCCTTATAGTCGATGACTCGATCAACTCCGAGATCTCTTAAAAGCATAGCCTTATCTTTACCTCCACAAGTTGCGACCACTTTGTTTCCAGCTAATTTTGCAAGCTGCAGTTTACATGAACACGTAAATAAATCATCAAAATTAATTTAAGGATTATTTTCATATACATCCTTTTAAGTTCATTTAGTATCACATATGTTATGTCCTTTCAAAATAAAAGTTTAGAATTGTTAAATTACCTGAACTGCAAATTGCCCAGTCCCTCCTGCAGCAGCGGTGACAAGAACGGTCTTTCCAGATTCCATTTGTGCTGCCTGATGTTAGAGACGAAAATGAGTTTCACTTCAATATTTTAATTAAACCAAAAATATGTTGCGTATAACATTTTATTTAAAAAAATAATTTTTTTAAGAAACGAACCTTTTCTAGAGAAATGGATGCTGTAAGTCCAGAAGTAAGCATAGCAACAACTTCAGGGTCTGGTCTAGCTACAGGAAGAATATGTTTCGCGGGTATCTAAAATACACATAAATTAATATCAATTATTAATACTATTAGACGTAGTAAACCGACTGGTTGGGCAATGGGTCACAAAATGTTCAGGTCAAAATCTGTCATCTCTAATGTTAGGTAAACGGCTAACTTATTCGGGAAGTTTGTGAACATACTATAAAAGATTAAAAAAAAAAATCAGATATTTCGAGATCAAAATACCATAGCAAATTCAGCATAAGCTCCAAAAGTCATGATCGCTGCAGGAGTGCCAACTTTTAGATTTTTAACCCCATCACCAACTGCCGCAATTAATCCAACACCCTGTAATTTTAAAACGTTCAATCACATGAACAAAACAAATGAAAAGCTAAAACAAATCTGTGGACCATGAAACTAAAATCAAATCTCAAAAAGGTATTACAGGATCAATTTTGTAACGTGTGTTTTATACCTCAAATCCAGCATCAAATGGAAGTCGAGAGCTGATTTCTTGTTTGCTTCCACTGAAATAACTACCAGAACTAAAATTCACCTGTTATATTATTGCCCACATTAAGATAGTTGACAATACAGCTTGAAGATTACGATTGATTTTTATAATTTGAAATATGCATTTTGAAGGATAAAATCATGCAAAAATATAGTCCAATGTGTGAACCACATCAAGAAATAGTCCGATGACTTGCACACACACACACACACAATTGCACCACTTATTAATAAGACAGCATAATCCATTTATAACCCCATAAACTTACATCGCTGCATTAACACCAGCATATATTATTTTCAGTAGTACATGGCCTGGTTTGATCGGTAACTTCAGTGGTGCACGCACTATACTTGTAGCACCACGGAAATTGTGACTCAGCGTGTGAACAATTCTGCATAAAAAACATCAAATAATCAAGTCGTATTAAATACAAGGGAAAACTGCACAATAAGAATAGTTGCAAAGGAAACCTAGTTAATCATAGCTCCTAATCCTGGTAAAGACGCTTACGATAAATCTTAGTTACACAATAAATCCTAACTCATATATTCTACTCAGAATTAACTAATACATTATATCTACTATCCTAACTAAAGTATTCCATCTAATAATATGGCATATGATGTGGGGGTGGCATGGCATCAACTAGATAAAATGACTTAAAATGAGGCGGGCGTCCTAAAATAGGTAACAACTGTAAGTTTAGTTTCTATTTTGCGTCTAATCTAAACTTAAATGCTCAAAATCGGGAAAAGTGTGAAGTTTCTTTAAACTTTAAACTTCATGCAGTTTTTCCTAAATACAAAGATAAATTGACCAAAACGTGTTACTAAAACAATAATAAAGATAAAAAAAAAACAAACGGACTCACACTTTCTCAAAGCTCTGGGGGATTTGAACATTAGAAATTATCATTGATGAAAATCTTTTCTTTAATCTTGAAGGAACTACCAAGTATTTTGCTTGTTCAGATGGAGTTGGCCAATACTCTAAACCCCTACGGTTAGTGATCCATAAACATGCGCCTGCTTTGCTCTCGTCAGTTATAAGCTCAAACGCACCTGTGTCATTTGTTAACTGTCAGGTACAAGCTGAAACAACTATTTCATCACTTAAAAAGTGCCAATTAAAGTTGTGACAATGGTCTAACTTGCAAAATGGTTCTGTTTGGTAAAGTATAACTTTTTTACGAAATTTTCCTTAAAAATATTCTTTGTTCCTTTTTCCGATAATTGTGAAGTAGAACACCTTACCTTGAATCAATGTTTCCATGGAAACATAACCTCCCATTTGTTCAATAAATCCATAATCCACTTTTTCAGCCATTTCAGTTTGAATAAACTGCATACCAGTCATCAAAAACATCAAACAAAACGAAGCTTGCTTTTCGCAGCTATTTGATTAATCATGTAAATATGTAATATATGAATATTGTTTTTAAACAGATTATGCCGTGTTTAATATGAAAATAACTAATATAAGAAGTTGTATTTCACCTCTGGGCAAAGCACATTGGCACGGATCCCCTTCTTCTTGTAGAGAGCAAGCGCTCTAGTAAACAGAACCACACCCCTTTAAAAAATCCAAAGATATTAAAAAATAAACAGCAGTAAAATATACATAATTTTTGGATATAAGGTATGTTTACTGAAAGTTATCAAACCTTTGGAAGCAGAATATATAGGGTCAGTTAAGTGTGGATATAGTCCTGCTGCTGAACCCATATTTATGATCACGCCAGGTTTTTTTGCAGCCTCCATTATTTTTATCTGCATTCATCAATTATAAGACCAATTATAAATAAAGTAAGGAAAGTTTCACTACATAGCAATCTGCTTAGCTTGTTGATCTGTTTACGTAATTTACTCTTTTTTTTTTTAATCCGGAATTGGCATATTTTCATAATTATATTACGTCAAATTTCGCTACATAGCTACGTACATAATTAAGTGGTTCAATTACAAATTTGACGCAGAAACGTGCGATTTTCAAAAATACAAACAAGCTAGGTACTTTATTATTTTATGAAATTTTCCCATAAAAAAATTATAAATTTTAAAGTGAAGGTCGAGCATACCGCCCTGTGGGTGCAATCAATAACTGCTGCAAGATTAATATTAAGGGCTTTTCTCCATGAGTTTGACCCATCTGTTTGATCCTTTTGAAATAGTATAGGAGTAGTAATAGCCGCACAATTAATGCAAATATCCAAACCTCCATACACTTCCATATGTTTTTCGAATGCAGCAGCCACTTCTCCTGTTTTGTTGGACAAATATCAGCAAATCTTTTGAATAAAATGATTTAGAGGGTCATATGCATTAAAGGTATACTTTGGGCGACTTTCTACCCCCATTTAACCCGGAACATTTTTGCTAATGTTTTTTTTTTTTGGCTCACTCAACTGACCGCTAGAGATAAATATAACCCAAAATGACCCATTCATTAGAAAAATTATACGTTTATTGCAATAAAAAGCCAATTTTAATTAATAAAAAGAATTAAGAGATATCCATTTAAAGTACACTTTCGGTGACTTTCAACCCATTTGACCCATTCTATGAATCTTGCCCGTTTGACTCATCAAAGATACAACACAACCTAAACTGATCCATTTATAAGTAATCACGTATATAACTCACCTTTGTTACTGACATCGCATTTTATGAAGATAGCGGATGGGAATTTTAGTCCCGAGTGAAACTTAAGATTTTCCTTCTGTAGAAGCAATGCAACCTCTTTCCCCCTATCCTCAGAATAATCAACAACTGTGACAAATATACCCTTTTGGGCAAGAGCTATGCAAAGAGCTCTACCTGCACATAAAAAACACACGAGTATCGATATATATTAAGAATCACATTTGAATTACTTATTTACCCTCTGCAAAACTGTCTACAGTTATAAACAAAATACATACGTTTTAACACATATTTTCCTGAAAATTTGGAGATTTCATATCAACTATGGTCTTGTATAAAGAAACAACTGTAATACAATCTTCAGAAAAGTTGGACAGATCTTCACAAAACAACTGTCATCGAATATAACTTCAAATTATACTACAGACTATTTACAAACATGTTTTGAACGTAGACAGACGTTACAAAAAACTACTAACAGAATGAAAATAATATGTTTTTTATACTAAGGAAATAAAATGATAAAAATAATAAAATGAGCATATTAATTGATAATTAATATTCTATTTCAAACCTTTGAGTTAGAGTTAAGAACATTTCAATATAGAAATTCCAAAATCATATACAATATGTTCAGTCATGTTATATAACATTCAGAAAGGGGTGGCGGCGCGGCGCAACTTGTTGCCCGCCTTCCTGCTATCTTGATGTAATATTTTCAGTCATGTTATATAACATTCATCCTCACAAAAAATATGTTCACTTCATGTGTTGTTGGTATGGATCTAAATACAATTGAGAAATAATAATAATAATAATAATAATAATAATAATAATAATAATAATAATAATAATAATAATAATAAATAATAATAATAATAATAATAATAATTCACCTATCAAGATAATACTAAATTTGCATCATTTGAATTTAAAGACTTGATTTTGAAGTTACTGAACAATCCCATACCATATATAATATTCTAAAAATCATCATACTGTGAAAAAGATTTAGTATGAAACAAATAAAAGAGAGTAAACATGAGTTTAACATGTTCTTGAAACATTCTGTTTCACAACCACAAAACACTTGAAATAAAAGTCAACGATGGAGCAATTAACATATTAAGATTACCCAAAAGAGTAAGTTGCAATCTTAACAGTCAATTACATCTGAATCAATGAAAGATTAAAACCCAAATAAAGAAATTGAATATAATAATAATAATAATAAATAATAATAATAATAATAATAATATACCGATGCCGGAAGCACCGCCGGTGATGAAAGCAGAGAGGCCGGGCTTTAGCTCCATCAAGTTATGTACGTATGTATGTATGTATTTGTTTTATCTTTTCGCTACTTTATGGAAGGAAGTTATCTATATCATATGTATCGTTATAAAAAGAGAGTATTATATATATACACACGCACATGGAATCGGCTATTGTGACATATGAAATACTCCAAGCAGGAGGGGACCCACATACCCATCGGTAATTTCCGAGGAATTATGCCTATTTGATGCCCATGTTTTTCATTTTCTTTGCTTAAACCAATTAATCGATGGCCCCACCCTTACGGTGGAGTGGACTGGCATGGGATATGAGAGCTTGGGGTTGAAACATCTCAAGTTTGAATTTGATCTTATCTGGATTTTGCTGCAGCAGGCTTTCGGACGGGCGGGTTTTCTAGTAAGGTAACTTGCGGGCTTAAGCTACCCAACGCTATTGGTAAAACCCGAACATATGGAGAGCTTTCAACCCATAGCGTCTCTGGGTGGTCAGACATTAGTTTTGTTAGTCGTTCAAAAAAAAATTAATTGATGGTCTTATGGTACTTTAGGATGAGTTCTGTAAAAATGAGGCGGATGTACCTTATTGACCGGAGCCATTCAGGTGCTTAAGGTTGTACCCCTAGCCCCCTAGTTACATCTCAAAATGCATATATATATAACCCATGGCCCGTCACTTGGTGATGTCATATTTGCTCCTCACAAAAGTGATTTGAGTTCAAATTTTATAATTGGTTTGATGGTATTTACGTGTATAAAATTGTTTTTAAAAGTGCATATATAAACACATGATATGCACAACCCTTTTCTTCTTTATTTAATTTATCATCTACACTTCAAAATCTACAAAATATAAAGATTATGTCATAGTAAACCTCTAGAGATTCACTATTCACATCTCAAAATTTAAAGATTGTAACTCAAAACAATCATCATCTACACTTCAAAATCGTCATTTAATTTTGTTTTTAAAGTCATTCATTTTTGCTAAAATTTTAAGCCTAATTTTTACGTCGTCGGAACTCAAAAATTTGTAAGAGTTCTTGGAGACGACTATGTTAATTGAGCACCTAAAGTTACGCTAAAAAATTACATAATTAAAAAGTATCTTGTGATACATTTATACCTTTATAGAGATGAATCTTGATACACTAATTGTGTAATATTTTTTTTAGTTTCATCAAAACAATCATCATCTACACCAAAGCTTGCGAGGAGAACCAACACGTTTTCGTACCCCTGGCTTTTGATACCGTTGGCTCCTTGGCACCGGAAGCCATCCTTTCCTGACCAGAGTCCAACAGGTTATACATGGCAGTGTCTCGACTCCCGGGGGCATGGGTTCGTTTTTAGTAGGTTAGGGTTTGCTGTCCAGAAAGGGGTGACGGCGCAGCTTGTTGCCCGCACTGCCCGCTATCTTGATGTAATTTTTCGCGATTATATGTTAATAAAAATGATTATTACACCTAAAAAAAATCAAAACAAAAGCATAATCTATATATATATATAAAAGAAAGCATATATGCCCATTGAGAGTGCCACGTGGCTTAATAATTGAGTGTTTTTGGTGTTTTTGAGTATTTTTCTAAATTTATCTCTCTATCTCTTAATTCTCAATTACTAAAATTAAATTGAGTTATTTTAGGAAAAAAGAATTTAAAAACAAATTTAAATTTTTCTCTCTTATCTTCCTCCCATAAATTTTAAACATAAATATCTTTTTATTCGAGATTTTTTAAATAAAAAAATTACACCAAATTAACGAGCGTTTTATTATCTTTCCAACGAGTACCATAGTGCTATATAAAAAACGAAAAAAAAAACGACTATTTTTTGTGGGGTTATATTCATACAGAAAAAAACACAAAGTGTAACGACTATTTTTTGTGGGGTTATATTCATACAGAAAAAAACACAAAGTGTTCAGATTATTCATTAATCAAATTGTAACATATTTTAATTTACGTGAAGATGATTATATGTTGAAGGTTATCCTTTTAATACTTTATTATGTTTAATATGGTTTATGATTTTTATTTTTTTTAACTTTTTAAATAAATGTTTTTTAACTAAGATTGATTATGTTTAAGTTATTTACTCTTTTCGTGATTTGAGTTTTCTTTTTTTTTATCATTTTTTTATTAAATCATATTAAATTTTTCAACCCCGAGACCTTCCCGAGGTAATCGGCTAGTTTTTTTATATATCAAAAGACTAAATTCTCCTATCAAAAACAAAAAGATGTTCAGTTGGCCGTCCATCATAATGGATCTATGAATATGACGTTTAAATAATATTTTTAAATTACATGTATAAACACATCTCATTCACACATGATAGAGGCAATTAGAGTCAAATTTCACACACAAAAATAATTAGGTTTTGGGTTGTCATTTCAGAATTGTTTAGCAAGCGGACTGAGTTCGGTTTAATCCGTATAATTAAAGGGTCATGCTCGGTTGACTTGTTTAACCCATCGTTTACAATCCAACAACTCAATTTACGCATTTACAACATGATTAGTATCCCCAACTCGTTTGACATATTTAGATAAACAGATCATGTTAACGCTATATGGTTTTAAGGCCTTAAGGTTATGAGATTAGGGTTATTTTTTACACGAATAAACATATGGGTCATGTTCAAGTTAAACAATTAAACTCTGAACCTTACAAACACAAAACCAATCAACCCATCAAACTAGTTATATTAATTTATTGCATCAACACATCACTTCACGAAAGTGATACATTTTTGTTTGTCTCAAAAAGTTAAGTTGGCTACAGACACAAAATAAAAATAAAAACTAGTGATTGAGGTTTACATGGTTTTAAATATGCACATTTTTTTTTGGACACACAATACTACAATAGCGGTAGAAATGGGTCTCCAGTCCGGTCTACCAACCTTGTGTCTATAGAAAAATGTCGGAATTTTTCATTAATCAAGTTAGAAGGTATAAAGTACACAACTGATCAAGATTATTCTATTTTTGTGCACCTTTAAAAAAAAATTCTATTTTTGTGCAACCTGGTGAACTACGGGTTCAAGGACGCTGCCCTAGTAGGGTCCAAAGGTAATTTGGTCATCCTCATCAAATTTGGCCATCAATACCAAGTTCGTTCTAACGTGCTAAAATTGTGTTATGGTAGCGACTTTGGTCTCCCATCAGTAGTAAATTTGGTCTAAAGTAGAGGTGGGTTAGGGTCTTAGGAAGAAGAAGAAAGGGGTGGGTAAAATGATGATTTGTCCTTGACTTAAAACACAAAATAACTGGGTTTGTGTTAAACGTTGTAACATACAACAAAAAAAATATACATAGAGGTTGGTCTGAGTGTTTTTTAAACTAAAAAGTACAAGTTGTAGTTTTAGTAATACATAAAGATTGATTTTTGTAATTTTGTCTTATGATGATACATTAACATTAACTATGTATTAATTTGTAACTAGGTGAATAGTAATACCCCCTCTCTCATTGGTTGAGAGGGGAGGTGAACTTAATATTTTTTTTTCATTTCAAACATCTTTAGTTTATGTTATATATGACTATTTTCATATTAAAATTCAAAATGGGTTAGTGATGTAGTGGTTTGAGGTGTTTTTACTCAATGGTAGGTCTTTGGTTCATGACTTGGCAATAGCATCTAATACTTTTATTTTCATTTTAACATTATTTGATGTTAAATAGATTGGCTTCATATTTAAAAAAAAATTGGGTTGGTGGTATAGTGATTTGAGGTGCATTTGTTAATTGGAGGTCATAGGTTCAAGACAAGGTGGTGGTATTTTTTTTTTTATTTTCAACAACATTATTTAATGTTATATATAACTGTTTTTTTTTTATTAAAACACAAATTCAGTTGGTGTGTAGTGATTTGAAATGCATTTCCCTAAGCGGAGGTTACAAGTTCGAAACAGGTTTGAGGCAAACGTTTTTCTAGATTTCTTTTTGTGGTCGCTTAGACTGACATTGTCGCATTGGTACTCTAATAAACCAAGACAATAATAACAGCGAACGCGCGGCAACGCGCGCGGGAACCCCGCTAGTTCAAATAATCAAACAAATAAAAAAATTGGCAAACCTTAAGACTAGAGTCCTTGAGTTGTTAGTGATGGAGTAAGGAAATATTGGTCTCTTGGTACTTGGTAGTTGGTACACTACAAAAAAGGCTAAAAAGAAGAAAGAAAGCATAAAGAAGTTTGCCCACTATTAAAAACATTTGGGCCTTAAAAATCTGCAGCCATATAGAAAGAGCTTTTTTATAATTTACTAATCTTTATTACCAATATCAAATTTTGTATTTCTAGCAGACCCCAAAGTATAATCATCTTATAACAATACTCTATTGTGACCTTCATGACTCAGGTGAATCAAAGCTACATATACTCTCTTCAAGACGTGTTATTATTCGTTATAAATTCGTTTGCAACATAATAAAAAAGCATGAAGGTTAATACAGAATGAGTTCCGGTCTCTCTATTTTTCTTCCCATATCGATCGTCCAAATAATGTCTCAACTCACCAATAACTTCGTGCATCTACGTTCTGCGCAAGAAATATTATGAATAAGAAAATTAACAAAAGATAAAAAAAAAAAAAGAAGTTAAATTTATATCATCTTATTCTTGTTAAAATTATAAGATAAAATATCAATTTTATTTCTTATTACACAACTTGAATATATTGCATAAGTAGTTTTGTAGGTTTCTTATTAATGGCTAAGGAATATCTGAAGTCTGGCTAAGTACTGGTGTCCATTGGGCTGGACAGTGAAGTAGCTGATGGGCTTGTCAAGAGTTGAGAAGGTTCAGCATGGAAGGTTCAAATAGAGTCAGAAGGGTCAAGGTCCTCCAGAGGTTCACACAAGTTGTTATAACAACTTGTCCACTTGGATTTAATCCTGTTCGTTGATGTGCATACGGATTCGTGAAGGAAAGATCTAACGGTGGAGATACAAGGGTTTTGTGTTTCCAGAATAGAAGCTTCGATGGCTTCTATATAAAGAGTTCATCTCTCTCATTAGATTTTTTAGTCGTTCATATTTTCATCTCTTTCACAGTATTATCTCTCTGATTAGGGTTAGGGTTTTATATCAGATTCATCTTGAATCTGATAGTCATTGGTATTGTACTTCGTTTAGATTGTGTACTTTCTGTTTAGCCTTGTTGATCTTTGTATCAGAGAGATAAGTGAGGTAGAGTCTGTTTTGTATTGTTGTAAGGGTTTCAAACATATTTGGGTGGGATTCTTTTGAATAAAAGTTTATAGAGTTTGATTCCATGTTTTTGACATGGTATCAGAGCATTAGGCTTGTATTCTTGATTTCTTCCGCTGTCGTGTCATTTTTTATGAGTCTCTTTGGATCTGTTGGTTCTTGATTGGTGTGATTCACCTCTGATAGGTATAGATCTATCTCGATCTTGACCTGACGTTTGGATTCTTGAGCTGGATAAAGATTAGATCTAGGGTTTTCTGGTATACAAGGAAATCAGATCTGGTGGTTTTTTGGTTCTGGAGGCATATTTTCTTGCTCTCTGATACTGTAACCCTAAGTGAAGGTTATAGTATTACGAGTTTGTTGGCGAACCCTAACTTGGGCATCCTCGGTGAGATCTTTCCTTATTTTTACTTTTGTCTAGAGTTCAGTCCTAAGGAGTCATTGTACAGGCTGAGTTCCTGTTTTAGCTTTAGGGTTGGTCTAGGTCTAGGGGCTCCCACGTGAGGACTTGCGTTGGCACCATTGAGTGACGAACCAACGATCTGGACACCCACGTGGCTTCGCCTTTGTGTGTGTAAAAATTTTTAGGTAATTTTAGATCTTGTTTCTGTTTGTGGGTGTTTCTCTGTTTGGATTGATTGTGTTTATCTGTCCTGTGTTTGTTTGTGCAGAGTATTTGATCTGTGATAATTGGATATTATCTGTGATTAATTGTTGATTAGTTGTGTTATCTGGTTATATCTGCTGTTGTTATACTATGGATGACCCTGTTCATGGTCCTATTGTGGGACAAGATCCTCCTGATCCTGTTCCTAATGGGAATAATGTGACATTGGTAAGCAAACTTGATGCTAGTGACCCACTTTATCTACATGCTAGTGATTCTACAAATTTGACCATTGTTAGTGTTAAATTGAAAGGTACTGAAAATTACACTATATGGGCTAATGCTATGAATTAGGATTTGCAAGTTAAGAATAAAATTGGGTTTATAAATGGAGAATGTGTTAAACCAACTGATGATCTTGTGTTAGCTAGACAATGGGATAGGTGTAACTCTGTTGTGTTGACCTGGATTCTAAACTCTGTGTCTGATGAATTGTATATGGGACAAGTATATTCTAAACTTGCTTCTGAAGTTTGGAAAGATTTAAAAGAAACTTATGATAAAATAGATGGTTCAGTTGTGTTTAGTTTATATCAGAAAATAAATTCATTTAGTCAAAGTGGAATGTCTGTATCAGATTACTATCATAAATTGAACATTATGTGTTTGCAACTTGATCAAATCTTGCAACTTCCTTCTTGTACTTGTGAAGCAGCTAAGCAATTTATGACTATAGTCACATGATAAAATTAAAGCAATTTTTAATGGGACTTGATAATGTGTATCAACATGTTAGAACAACCTTGTTACTTAGAACTGAGTTACCTACTGTCAAGGAGGCTTTTGCCTGGTATCCAGGGAAGAGTCTCATAGGAACTCAAGTGGTTCTTCAAAACTACACCAACTGTTAGCTTTGTGTCTAAAGTTGAAAATAAAAAAGTTGGTAAAGGTTCAAATCAGAATTTAAAGTGTACACATTGTAATAAAACTGTCATACAATTGATAAATGCTTTAGAGAATAGGATATCCTAATTGGGCTAAACCTAAAGGATACCAAGGCAAGAAACCTGTTGTTAATAATGCTAGTTCTGATACTGCTAATGGTACTGTTACTGCTTTATCAAATGAGCAGGTGGCTAAGTTGTTGAGTTTGTTGAATGATAAGTCAACTGAATCTTCTAGTTGCAATTTATCTGGTAGAGTCTTCTGTGCTTCCTCTGTTAGTTCACATGTTTACTGTTTCACTAGTTCAAATGGTCAATTGATTGGTATTGGGTGGATAATAGATTCAGGGGCAAATGAACACATGGTCAATAGTGATAAAAATCTATTTGATTACATTGATGTGTCTGACCTAAACATAAAAGTAAAACATCCTAATGGAACATCAGCTTTAGTTACTAAAAGTGGGAAACTTAAATTAGCTGACAAAGTTGTTTTACATGATGTTTTAGTTGTTCCTGAATACAATGTTAATCTATTATCTGTTCATAAATTGGCTAGGGACAGTAAGCTGTTTATAGGTTTTGATGAAAATACATGTTATATTCAGGACTTGTCAACAAGGAAAGTCCTGTGACTGGTAATCAGGTTGATGGATTGTATATGTGGCAGTTCTTGTATGTCCTCTAAGTGTGTTTCAATAGTGTTGAGTCTATTTTGATGTGTGGCATTCTAGGTTAGGACATCCTGCTAATCAAGTTATACAATTGGTTAAACCTGAATTAAAACTTAGATCACATAAAATACATGAACCTTGTGAAATATGTCACAAGGCCAAGCAACATAAGAACCATTTCCTCTTAGTGATCATAAAAGTGTACATGTTGGTCAACTGGTTCATTTGGATGTTTGGGGACCATATAGGGTCCCTGATAGAGAAGGTCATAGATATTTTTTAACAATTGTTGATGATTTCTCTAGAGCTGTGTGGGTCTGTTTGATGAAATATAAAACAGAAGATGTTTGAACATATAAAAGATTTTGTTCAAATTGTTTTAAATCATTTCATAAAAATGTAAAAATTTTAAGAAGTGATAATGGTTAGAATTTGTAAATAATCAAATGAAGGATTTCTGTAGAAATCATGGATAATTCATCAAACAACTTGTGCATACACACCTCAACAGAATGGGGTGGTAAGAGAAAACATAGGCACTTGTTAAATGTGGCCAGATCTCTTCTGTTCCAAAGTAATGTACCAATAAGATTTTGGACTGAGTGTATATTAACTGCTTCTTATCTTATCAATAGGATTCCCTCTTCTGTGTTGAATGGAAAGTCTCCCTATGAAGTTTTATATGGTTTTATAACCCTTCTTAGAACATCTAAGGGTTTTTTGGTTGTCTGTGTTTTAGTACTATTTTAAATGAATCAAATAAATTAGAGAGTAGGCAGAAAATGTGTCTTTATTGGATATTCACATGAGAAAAAGGTTATAAGGTTTATAGTCTAGAAAGTAAACAAATTCAATTTTCTAGAGATGTAAAATTTTTTGAATCTTGTTTTCCTTTTAAAGAAAAATTGTTTTTGAAAAATTTGAAACCAATATTGACAAAGAAGTAAACTCTTTAAATTTTTTTGATCTTTTTGAAAACACAGATCATCAACAGTCTTTAGATGTGAATGATCCCTATGATGACAGGAGGGGTACAGGTAATAGGGATTTAGGAACACATGAGGGCGAGCAAACCATTAATCCCAGGTCCACTAATGGCTTGGTTGATAATCAGCAGCAGCCTAGTGTTGAACCAGAGGAAATGGTAAGGCTCCCAATGTGAATACTGAAAATGATCTAAACATTCAATCTGAGGGTGACACAACTGTTGATGAAGTTGAGTTGAGTCAGTCTAGAAGGTCGACTAGGGCTGTAAGTTTTCCCAGAAAACTCAGTGACTTTGTTATAGAAGGTAAGGTGAAGTATGGTCTGGAAAGTGTGGTTAACATGTCTAAGTTGTCTTTGACTCTAAATGTTTTTTGTCTAATCTTGATAAAAGTATTGAACCTAAAAGATATCAAGATGCTATAAAAGATCCAAATTGGATCAAGGCTATGAATGAGGAGCTGGAAGCTCTTTATAGGAATAACACCTGAAATAGTAGATCTTCCTAAGGGAAGACATAAGATAGGATGTAAATGGATCTTTAAAATTAAATATAAGTCTACAGGAGAAGTTGATAGGTACAAGGCTAGATTAGTTGCTAAGGGGTATAGTCAAAGGGAAGGGTTAGATTATTATGAAACCTTTTCACCTGTGGTAAAACTTGTGACTATAAGATGTGTTGTTAGTCTAGCTGTACATAATGAATGGAAAATATTTCAACTTGATGTGAATAATGCATTTCTGTATGGGACTTATATGAAGATGTTTACATGTCTATTCCTGAGGGTTATGAGTGTGAGTCTGATAACAGTAAGGTTTGCAAACTTAAAAAATCCTTGTATGGCTTAAAGCAAGCCCCAAGGATGTGGAATGAGAAGTTAGTAAAAGCTTTATTGGAATTTGAGTTTGTTCAAAGTAAATGTGACCACTCTATGTTTGTAAAAAGAATGATAATGTGTTCTTGATTTTATTAGTATATGTTGATGACATAATACTTACTGGTAATTCAATTAAAGAAATAGAACACATAAAAGAGCTTTTTAAAACCAAGTTCTTAATAAAAGACTTGGGTGAATTAAAATATTTCCTGGGAATTGAAGTTGTTAAACATAAACTGGTGTTTGTTTGACCCAAAGGAAATACTGTACTGAACTTCTTGATGAATATGGGATGCTTGGTTGTAAACCAGTGTCATGTCCTATAGAACAATATCATGTCTTGACTAAGATAGTTGCTGATAACAGTCAAATGGTTGATAATATCACTGGATATCAGCAACTTGTAGGAAGTTGATTTACTTGTCTCATACCAGGCCAGATATATCCTATAGTGTGCATTACTTGAGTCAGTATATGCACAAACCCACCAAAGGGCATTTGAAGATAGCTTTTAGGCTGCTAAGATACTTAAAAATGCACCTGGTCAAGGTTTGTTGTTTACTAAATCTGACAGTCTAAATCTGACAGCATATGCTGATTCAGATTGGGCAAAATGTCAAGAAACAAGGAAATCTGTAACTGGGTTTTGTGTATATATTGGAAATTGTTTAGTTTCTTGGAAGAGCAAGAAACAGTCTACTGTTTCTAGATCTTCTGCAGAAGCTGGTACAGGGCTTTGTGTTCTGTAGCATGCGAAGTTTTATGGCTTAAAAACTTACTTTCTGAATTGTTTGTTAATATTGAGCTTCCT
Source organism: Ambrosia x helenae (assembly GCA_030844895.1). Taxonomy (NCBI): domain Eukaryota; kingdom Viridiplantae; phylum Streptophyta; class Magnoliopsida; order Asterales; family Asteraceae; genus Ambrosia; species Ambrosia x helenae. The sequence goes on from JAUTDX010002993.1 coordinate 26,893, forward strand.
GTCAAACTGTTTACTGATAGTACATCTACTATGTCTATAGCTTCAAATCCAGTTTTCCATGACAAAACAAAACATTTTGGAATTGATATATATTTCCTAAGGGAACTAGTAGCAAAGGGATCAGTCAAAATTTTGAAAATCAGTTTTGATAATCAACTAGCTGATATTTTCACTAAAGGACTTTTACCTAGTCATCATGAAGAAATGTGTAATGCAATAAAACTGTGTAATATGTTTGGGAAATAAAATTGAGGAGGTGTTAAAATTATAAGATAAAATATCAATTTTATTTCTTATTACACAACTTGAATATATTGCATAAGTAGTTTTGCAGGTTTCTTATTAATGGGCTAAGGAATATCTGAAGTCTGGGCTAGTACTGGTGTCCATTGGGCTGGAACAGTGAAGTAGCTGATGGGCTTGTTCAAGAGTTGAGAGGTTCAGCATGGAAGGGTCAAATAGAGTCAGAAGGTCAAGGTCCCTCCAGAGGTTCACACAAGTTGTTATAACAACTTGTCCACTTGGATTTAATCCTGTTCGTTGATGTGCATACGGATTCGTGAAGGAAAGATCTAACGGTGGAGATACAAGGGTTTTGTGTTTCCAGAATAGAAGCTTTCGATGGCTTCTATATAAAGAGTTCATCTCTCTCATTAGATTTTTTAGTCGTCATATTTTCATCTCTTTCACAGTATTATCTCTCTGATTAGGGTTAGGGTTTTATATCAGATTCATCTTGAATCTGATAGTCATTGGTATTGTACTTCGTTTAGATTGTGTACTTTCTGTTTAGCCTTGTTGATCTTTGTATCAGAGAGATAAGTGAGGTAGAGTCTGTTTTGTATTGTTGTAAGGGTTTCAAACATATTTGGGTTGGGATTCTTTTGAATAAAAGTTTATAGAGTTTGATTCCATTTTTGACAATTCTTTTACAAAAAAAGGATTCTTCTTACCTTAAAATCATGCCTTTTCTTGGATAAGGTTTTGAGGAGGTCCTCCACTCAATCTGTTTCTTGTTTAATAATCTGTCACAATAAAATACAATATAATAAGAAAATGCAAGTCTAGACTCCTAAGGTACGTTTAGTTGCGAAAACAGCAAAACAGCTTACAGTTCGCGAAGGTTAGGAAGTGCCCGCCTAGAGCATCTGGGAATGGCCCGTCAAATTCGTTGTCATCTAGATGCCTTTTCCGCACATTTTGAGATAACAGGAAGGTTAGAAAATGCATAAAACCGAATAGTAATAGTAATAGTAACAACAACAGTAACATCATGCACTTACAGGATTTCCAAAGACTTCAATGGACTCAAATCAGGGATGTGACCCGTTAGCTGTTCATGCTTAGCCGACTGCATTTATAAATATGTGAATATACACGTTTTTGTTGAGTTATTTGATCGAATGAGAATACTTACAATTCTTTAAGAGCAGTCAATCCTGCAATTTCTTTAGGTAATGTTCCTGTTAGTGAGAGCCCCTTTAGGTTCCTAATAATGTGCGTAAAACACATGAATGCTAGACCTTGTATTAGATTAATGGCAACTGTACTTATTTTTTGGTTGAGTTTAAAAGATGACTGATCAATGGCCGCTGTCTTAGATAGCGATTTTAATGTCTTGTATTTCACAAACTGACCAAATCAGAGAGTTTGTCACTTAACTCTCAGTTTGTACAGATTCAAATGTTGCCAGTAAACACTTAATATTTAATATGGCGATTCACTTTTATAGAAGTCGCTAGTTAAGGTAGCGACATTTGCAAACCATGTCATGTCACTTTAATACCTTGCAATTTCAACAGCTAAGTGACAAAACACCTAGAATGCTCGTCTAATTTGTTTCCGTTAAGACCCTCGGCTCGATAGTGGCTTTGCATCAAGCTTTAGACATTAGGCACAAACACTTAGCAATCAGGTCAAGACCGCTTGGTTCATGTACCCCCTTGTCTTTTATATATCAACGCCACCATATGATGCATGATTAACTGTCCACCGTTTTTAACGTTATTTTCACGAAATTAGTAAAATAATGTAAAAATGAGTGCAATTTGGTCGATTTGTGATATTCAAGACACTATAGTTGCTATCTAAGATATCTAAAATGACCCTATATCATCATCATTCACTTACAAACTTGTAACTCGTACTTGCTTCCCTTCGGTACAGCCTATTCCGAACCAGGGATGTTCTTTTGGCAAGCATGGATCTCCATTCCAATCATCTGGTGTATTTTTTAAGCTTTGCTTCAACATTTGCAATGCCAATACTACACATTCATATTTCAAATCACTAACTAGTAAAACTTTAGCTAAAAACCAATAAACAACATAGAGAATTTAGAATCACCATGATACCATCTCTAGCAAGAGTTGTTACAGCAAGAGGCAATATTTGATATATCTCCCCCCGTTAATCGTGGGGCCCACGGGCATGTCACTTCTAGGAGTTAGAGTAATCTGTGTCTCACCCGATAGCGGCCATTCTGTGCCAAACACTGTCACACCTTTTGTTGTGACATTAAGATCCTGATAAAAAGTTTTACCGTCTATGAGAACCGTGAATACTCTCCAACTATAAGGACTAGTGCTTCGGCTGTCCTGGAAGTACAATGCCACGTAATATCGATTGGTAGCAGAGAAAACGGCGGCCACTGTATCTTCAAATTCTTCCCTCTGCTCGTAGTTGATCCCGAGAGAAAAACCTTAGCAGGTGGCCGGTTCCAAAACTCGGATGAGGTTACATTTACGTGCGCTTCAACTGTAGGATTCCCATCAACAAACGGTTGCCAGTATCGATTGAACGGATCATCTGGAAAACTAGTTGATAGATTTCAGTATTCCGTTAGAATATGATCATATTAATAGATCTAGCGGCATTGTAAGAATTGCTAGGCACTAGTTGACCAGTGAGGTACCGACTAGCAATTCATCAGCATTAACTTAGGTTAATCATATTGGGGTTTTATATGTATATAAACATATTTTTATATGTAATGTTTTTAAGTAGACACGTTTTAACACCTCCCTCGACCCTTATTTTGAAGTAGATAGGATTCATTTCCGTCATATCACAAGTTTTGGCTAGAATATTACAGGTTTTGGCCGAAATCGCTAGACTGTCACCAATTTTTGGCCGATTAGGACATGACTTGACCATGCCGGCTAGCGATTAATGGGCTGATTAGATTAACATTACTCGTCAATCTCTGACTAATGATTAATGGACAACTAATCAAAGGCTAGGCGCAATTTTTACAGCCAGAGGGTTCTTTTTATTCAAAAGCTATAGCATATGCATTGGCGCAGCTCTTAAGGGCGACGAGCCCCCCCCCCCCCCCCCAATTTCGCTCAAAGTTCCAATTATATAGTATTCATATAAATTTTTTTGGTATATACGGTTTCAACCCCCAGAAACGGGTTTTCGACCCCCCAAACTAGTGATTTCCGACCCCCTGAAGTTTCGGGTCAAGGTTCGCCACTGAGCAGCATATGATTGAACAATGTATCAATTTCCTTACCGTACAAAATCAGTTTCAGAAGCGAAATTACTCCGAGCAACGGTAACCAATCCATACTTACCAAAATCCGTCGAATTATACAACGACGAATCAAGATTCAACACCTCTAACAAAGAAACAAAAGGATTGGAGTCACGTACGGTTTGTTGATTGCATGCAAAACACACACTAAGCGTTTTATCATTAGCAACAACAATAATCTCATAATACGACGTAAGACCATTAACATAATCCTCAGTCGTATTAACAAGGCCCCACGTTGTTCCATCAACAATCTGATCGAAAACCGGTGGGTGAGTACCTCCATCAAATTGTCCATAATAATAAGTGGTACGTATGAGGTATTTGGCACCTTTGGTGACAGGAAAATCGTAGCAATGTTTACCAGGGCCGTAAGGGAAGTAACGTAGGGTGGTGAGGATAGGGAGAGGAATGTGGGTGGTGTTTTTAAGGGCGGTTCGGGTTCCGGTTGCGGTGTAGCCTTCGTCTTTTGAGTAATGATGCCGTCTTGTTCGGTGTCGGTTTGGAACCGCAGTTGATGAGGTAACCACGGAGAGGTGGTGGTGATGGTGATGGTGATGCTGATGCTGATGGTTGGGTGGAGATGAGAGAGAAGGATGTGGTAAGAAGACATAAGAGGAAGATGGTGATGGTGATGGACATGGTTGAATTTGGTTTGTGTTTGTTAAGTTTTGTTGTTATGGTGTTTTAGAGAGGATGGAGGAATATTTGCGGAAGGGTCGTATTGATCGTTGGTTTAACTGTTTATGTTAATATTTACTCAGGATCAAATCTTTTTTTTTTTTTTTTTTTTTTTTGCTAACAGTGTTATCACGTGATCATATTCCATCACTAAGTCATCAATTCAGGAGGAAACTCATAATTATGAGAAAACTCCCTTGTGAAATTCGAACCCAGGGCCTTATAGTTGATAAGTCTTATCTCATCACCAAGATGTTGCTGGGCTATAACACCTTTGACATCAAATCTATTATATAAGAATTACGAATGATTACAACAAAGTATAATATAATAAAAAGAAATGAGAGAATTTTAATAATTTCAACTTTGATCCCAACTCAAGAAATGTTTATTAATGGTCCTAACTTTGAAGTTTTAACATATTTTTCTTTAGCGGTATCAACTAAAAGTTAACTCAGTTATTTGTTGTTAACTTGGATTGTCACATAACCGTACATGTCATCAAAATGTTGCTACATAAGCAGTCTATGCCATCAAAACTATGTCGACTTTTTGCCAAATAAGCAGTCTTACGTTAGCAAAAACTAATTAGGTTAACTTTCAGTTAATATCAAATTGCTGCTAAAGGAAAATTGTTGGTAAACATTTCCCGAGGTCAAAGTTGGGATTATTAAAATCCAATGTTAAGTGTAAAACATCATAGTGGGGACCATTGGTTTGGCAAGAAGCCTGCAAAATGTTAAATCAAGTTAGCGCATTATCCTGCGATTACACATGGTTCTAGGCGCTAGCATAAGTCGGTCTATCCCAATAGAAATGGCTAACCAAACTGAAACAGGACTGGTTTTCTATGTCCTGGTTCTCGAGTCCAGTCGGTATTCCTGTCTATAACCCGACTGGGAAATGGAGTCTGAATCTGTTTGTCAGTTCGCTCTGGAGGAAAAAGACTATCCAGTGATATGCCAAGCCTGTACTATATGGTCTGGTCCAATTTTACACAGCTCCAATCTCGATGGCTACCCGTCGATAGAACACATCAAAATAGATATAAACATGGGTCAATCAATCAAATAAACAAACCAAAGTACTTTATTAAGCTGCACAAACAAGCAAACAACGCCTACTTCAATTGTTCTTTCCTTGCAAAGTCAATATCCAAACCTTAAAACAGAAAAACAACCACCAGCACAAATACAAACCACTTAAGATCTCTGCAAATCTGTTATATACAAACAATGAAGATATAAAAGCGATTAAAAACGCGTCTGTTGTCTTTTTCCTTTTCCATCAGACATGCTATACGACGTCACTTTCTGGGGAGTTGCCACCACCAAAGGTGCTTCTGGTGAGTCAGAAACTGCAAACTTGTCATGCATGAATCGGCTTTCAATGATGGATTCATTTCTGGTCATGAGTTTATAGCAGTAACAGCTTTTGAGGCCTTGTTGATCCTGTAGCATTCGTGTGCACTGTTCTTCACTTGCTGGAAATCCCAAATCACACTGAATTTTCCCACTGTTGCAACCAGATGGCGTTCTTGCTTCCCACTTTCAGTCACCTGTAATATAATATCATACATGTAAACAATAGATTTAGTGATCTATGCAATTTATATAAACCTTTTATACACCCTAACCAGATCCGTTGGGAAGACTACAACTTTTATTTTTCATATTTGTTATCAACAAAAAATGTGGCTTTCACATTTTTCCCGATTTTAGCAACCAACTTATAATTAGGGGTCGAACAGAAATCACCTTACATATTATAAAGGATTATAACAACCAAGTTGCATTTTATAACCAGTTGCAAGATAAATGACATTGCGCATCGGCCGCAGAAAAGTCAATTTTTTATTTGCATATTTATTTGTCACTTTCTTGCAATTATATATGACACATGAATACATGATGTCTGATGTGATATTTAATGATTATGTTAATCATTTTGTTGTGTAATGCACATCTTGCTACCCAAAACAGTTCCATATATAATAATATATTAACTTCAATATAGAAACAGAACACTTAAGTTTGGTAATCTAGATAACTAATAGCTGCATAACTATGAAAGAAAATGAGGAAGCTTACCCATGAAAATCTGCCACCATGGAACTTATTGTGCTTCCCAGCAGTGTGTGCATCCACAGGAGTTAACTTCAGTAATCTCGAGCCGGAATCTTATTACCCATTCTGCCACTAAACCCAGTCTTTGTTCTCCCATCTTTATCAGTAAAACAGGGTACAGATTAATATCAGATAAGTATCAGTGGTACCCAATATCCATTTCCCATCATAAGTAACATCAACATGAGTAATTGGCGAACCAAGCCCCGGGAAAGCAGTCTTAGCCTGTCTCATAGAAGTAGTCGAGTACAACCGTATCTTCCCATCTAAAGACCCAACCACAATTGACCCGTCACCAGTTGTAGCAAAGCATTGGAAATTAGTACCCCTAGAGAACTGATGCCCTTGTGTCCAATGTAAAACCGGCGAACCACCCGTCTGAACCATCCCTTTTCTATCTCTCATATCCCATTGAGACAACCTGTTATCATCCAAACCCAAGAAAGTAGATTCCGAAGGATCCAACTGTGACCCCTTCGTATCGTTGGTAATATCCCTCATCGTGATATCCGTACCATCCTTCTCAAACTTCCATTCCGTCACAACCTTCCCTGTTTCGATATCCAATTGATTTACACCAGTCGAATGAGGCTTCCCCTCATTCTCTGGACACATAAGAATCATATTCGTCTCACCTCTCATTAACAAAGCCTTCTGCGGCGTTAAATTCAAACTCGAACCACCACTACCCCTTTTACCACTGTTATCAAACTTAACATAAACCCCTTTACCATGAATCCCATGACTAAAATTCTTCACAACCTGCACACCCGAATCGTTCACCAAAAAACTATTATCCAACGCCCCCAACGCCACACTCTGTATCCCACCATCCGACGCCGCTTCCTCAAACTCCTCCAACAACTCATTCCTACTCCGAACCGGCGTCTTACTCCTCCACACCTCCTCATCCTCTCTCTCCCAAACCGAATCATCCGCAACCTCCGGTTTCGCCCACCCCATAAAATCCTTCCCATACACCTTCACCTTATTCTCATCACTAGCCTTTAACCCATACACATTCTCAAACAAACAGTTCTGAAACCTTGTCACAAACTCTCTATATTCCTCATCACTAAAAAACCTCATTGCCCATACCCCACTGTCAACAAAATCAATACGTCTCTGATCCCCAAACATTTTTCAATTGCATATCAGTTGAAACCCTAACCCTAATTTTATTTCCTACTTTCAATATCCAAAACCCACCCTTACCCTCATCATCATCATCAAAATCATCATCATCATCATTAATATTATTATTATCATTATCTTCTAATTTATTAACTTTAATAAAGTTATAAGTAGTGAATTTATCAGAAACAATCCATTTAGCTTTAGGGTATTACCACCGACATGAAGGTAGAGCTTGAGGGCGTTTTTTAAATTAGGGTTTTGTACGGATGAGTATTTGAGCTTAAGTGCTTTGAGCTTGGCGTCGAGATCATCTACTGCTTTAGTAGGAATTGTTTTGTGATGATCTTCTTGTGCGTCTTCGTATGTGTCGTCTTCTGTTTCTGATTGTTGTTCGTCTCTGTCTTCTTCGTATTCTTCTGAATCGGAGAGATCAAGGCCTTCACGACTGTGAGAACCGCCCATGGTGGTTGTTGTTGATGGAGATGGTGATCGGAGATTATTGTTTTCCGGTTAACCGGAGATTAAATGATTATTATAAAAAGAAGAGAGTGGATAAAGATAATAATTTTGAAGGTTATGAAAATGAGAGAAAAATGTTACATAGGAGTTAGTGTATGATGGGAATTTATGTGGATGTGATCTGACGCGTACACGTGTATACGCTTTTGCTTCTTAGCCAAGGAAAGTGTAGGCGTGTACAACCTCATACTCTTTTTCTTTTTAAAAATTATATATTTAGGGTTGCAAGCGAATTTAGTGAACGCACTTTTTGGTGAAAAGTTGTTTGTAATGAAAACGAAAATTTTTTTTATTGGTTTAGTCAAACGAATAGATATCAACAAGGTCGCGTTCGTTTGTTTATGTTCGTGAACGTTCGGTAACGTGTGTCGTTTATGTTCGTGAACGTCATACCAATCTTGAAAAAAACTAAAAATTGGGTACTGACTTTCAATCGGTATGGCCGGTTCAATACCAGTACTGAATTGCTCATTCTTATTGCATGTGCTACATCTTTAATAGTTAAGGCCTCCAAAGATAAAAGCATGAGTAGCTAGCCAATAGTTACTCGCGTTAAACACATTTCCAAGTCCTTAACCTTTTGGTCATCACAATTCGATGAACAACTGGTGCTAAAGTAAAAAGACACTGTAAATTAGGTTTTCTAGGTTTTAAGAGATTTTTTATTGTTTAAATGAAATGTAAGGTTAATGTATTTGAAATTTTTATATATTGTGCCTTTCATATTTATTTTCAAAATTTAACATATAAACTTTTTAGCCGTTTGAATTTTACACGTTGAAAACCAACCCTCACATCTAACCACAATCAAGGCCCAACACCTCATTTATTCACATATTTGATTCTACAAACCTAAGTCCTAAATCAGAAACCAAAAAACAAATGACATATATAACAAGAAACCCACACTAAACACCCAAAATCTAGTGACCAAAAAAATACAAATGTCAAATAGGGGAAGCTTATATTGTCTAATGAATCCCAACTTTTACAGATTATTACAAAACCATATAGCAAAAACTAAAGATATTACTTTTTGAATTTTAGTCCCTCAATTTCATTTGGATGTACACTTTTGACCTATAAGCCAATATTATTTTCACTCTTCCCCCTCTTCTCTTTCTCTTCGAACGGCACCAAATTTTTCAATCATTAAATCCACTAGGAAGGGCACCAAATCCTTACAAGGCACACCCTTCTTATAAATATCTCCCAAATGTGAGTCACTTCCAATTCTACCCCCTAAGAAAACATCAACTCCTTCGACAACCTTTCCATTTTCGTCCCTAGTCATGCATCCCATGAACCCAATATCCGCTACTTGTACTTGCCCACATGTGTTTGGGCAGCCAGTCCAGTGCATACGTATTGGACGGGTTACAGAAACAAGTCTTTCCACTTCTTCTGTGACCTTTAAAGCTTGTGCTTTCGTCTCGATAATCGCCTGCCCACAAAATTGGTTTCCTGTGCATGCCACTAAACCTTTCATCAAAATAGGTGGCTCGGGTAAAAACTTTTCTTTTAAAAGTGGCTCGTCAAGCAAAGCTTTGACTTTTGAGTTTTGTATGTTTGAATTATGATGTTTTGTTCCACGGTTAGTCGAAGCTCTCCTGAGCCGTACTCATCAGCTAACCGTGCCAACTGATCCATGTCATCGGCTTGGACCCGGCCCACGGGAATGTGAAGGCCCACAAAGCTCAAGCCTTCTTGTTTTTGTGGGTGCGCACCAAAGTAATCTCTTCTTTCCCATTTGTGGTCAATAAGATCTTCCGAAGATGTTCTCTCCAATGCTTGTTGGGGCATTCTCTTTACCACTTCTGACCGAAACCCATCTATACCCTGCACCCCAAAGTAACACAAATTAGACATAAAGACCCTTCAAGAATAAAATTTTGCACTTTGACACAAAAGTTAATAAAGATGACATACAAGTTCATCAATCAACCACATCATTCTACACTTTTGCCTATTCCCTCTGAAACCAAGATCGCGAAAAGCCTCGAGAATCGCTCCACAAACCGGGACTACATCTTCTTCTGAGACCCACGCGTCAAGTGTATAGCCTCTGCACAGCGCTTCGCGCTAAAGAATCCCCCTACCAACAAATTGAACCCGAACCGACCATTCTTCGTGGCTGGCATGTATGCTAGATCATTGATATGTGGGTGTTCATAAAGATCATGTGAACCAATCACACACACATTCCACTTCCTTGGCCTACAATAAAACCATTAAAAAAGGTCAAAATGTGTCTCTTTTTCACAACTAAAAATAAAGATAACACATTAAGATTTAAGAACATTACAAGTTGGTAAATTCAGGGTTCCCTTTTGAATTTGCGGTAATGAAGTGTGATAACATGTCTAGATATGGCCTCGTGTCGACAATTTCATGTGGATCAATTCCAGCAAGTGGGTTTCCAACCGCGTTTCTAACATTGTCCATACCACTTGGACGCTTGTTAAACCGACTTCCTTGAGACCCTTTAAAATCGCGGGTACATCTGGTAGTGTAACACCTCGAATTTGCCAGTTTTGGGCGTGTGGTAATATCGGCACAACCCTGTTCGCCATACTGCTTAATCACACTAGCTAAGTATCGGGTTTGTGCACTAGTTGTTACACCATTTGGAAGCTTCAACCTCATCATAAACCGACCATCTACACGTTGAAAAGCAGTTGGTAAACAGTTAAATTCAAATCAAATATTAATAGATTCTTCTTGTTTGATCAAAAGATTACAGAATAAACGATATAGTTAAAATTCGAATCTTTAAAATATATTAAAATTAAAACCTAAGATAAAAAATTGGGCTAACTATACTAATTCATTCGACGGACACATCGAACCAAATGAACTCATACTTAACTTTAAGAACATTTATCGATTATAAAAAGTTAAAATTCTTATTATGATTTTTATTGATTACATAAAGTATGTGTTATCTTTATATAGTGTTACAATAGAAAAATAATAATTATTTCTTTTAAGAAGAGAATATTTAATTTAGCTAATAAAAAGGATATCTTTTTTTATTTAGACAACAAATAAAAACATATTCTTTACCCATACTACCTCTTTCTCTACTCTACTGAACACGTACCCCTCATGTAATAGGAAAATTGTTTTTTTTAATTATAGTCCTTCCCCATGTTATTGTGAGACTTGAGAGAGGAAATACGTTTAACAACACCTTTATTCAAACCATTGGTTCTACATATGCCAACCGAAAGCCGAACCAGCTAGTCCAGTCCGATTCTAGCAACATTGCATAAAAGCAATCGATAAACAATAAAACCCAAATCAAATATTAGTTCTTTGATTAAAAAAAGATTCCAGAATAAACTAATTCCAAATTGTTCTTGAATCAGTTATAAACTTTATGGTGCTATGAATCATGAAAACACATTAAAAGATACAAATAGTAATCAAGATTTTTTAATAAAGAGCTTACATTGATGTTTCCTTCTATGAAACAAACCAAGCCATTTGAGTCTAACATCAACATCATCTTTAGTATCCTTAGACTTATCAAGTTCTTCAAATGGGATCTTTGCAAGCTCTTCAATACCATTTTCCATGAACAATTTCATTGGTTCACCAGCCACCTTAACCTTCTCTTGTGGATTAATACCATCTCTAAACTTTTCCTGAGTATATAATACCCATCTCTTTTTTCAACTCTAGGCTCTAGTCTTTCTGCCGCGATCTCCTTTGGCGCCTGGGCAGGCGCTGCTGGGACCGCGGTCTGGGATGGGTTTGCATAGAGCCTAGTGGAACTTAACGGGTTGAAAAATGAGTTGGGTGTCAGGAATTTGACGTGAAAAGCTGACATGACGTTGAAAAATGAAGAAGCTAATAGCCGTCACAACAAATTGGAGGTGACGAGAGAAGTGTGGCATTTTTGTAGGGTGGATGAGGTGGTGGGTCGTGACTCTTGGATATTGGTAAGGGTCGTGTGTTTATAATCAATCGTATGGCTATAGGAAGAAGAAGCAAGAGTACACAATTTGCAATTTGGATCATATTGGATGCCTAAACCAATGGTCGACATTTTGACATGTTTTTTTTATTATCTTTTCATTTTTATTACTATTACTTATTACTTATGACATTTTTAAAAGATTTAATGTTTTCTATATGTGGTTGCTTCCCCTCTAAATTTTGGGTTTTTCGTCCTTACTTTTAAAGGGATTAATATTAGTGATTTGAGGACTTGAAAAGGGGTATGACAAGTAAAAAAGAAGGGATGATCAATACGTTTCGTAAAATCGTTTTCTATCTATACGTTAGGCATTTATTTTATCCTTCTTTTGGGTAAAATTGCTAGAAACATAAATTAAATAATAATAATATACATCCTAAAGTTATTATTGATATTATGAACAAGTATTTGATAGTTGTTTGATGTAATGAAATGTCGTGTGGCTATATATAATATGGAAGAGGCAGTCGCTAGCCAACACCAATGGAGCCAAACCGCCACAAAAACCCGTGTGCTCCTATTATATTGAATTGTAACCACTAACCAGGTTTGGCAAGTGTACAGCAATAGTGATCAAAATCTAACTAATCGAAACGGTGTCGTTTGAGAAAGTTGAACATTTGATATAGTGCCAGATTCTTAAACCCCACCAAAAAAATTGTAGCTTTTATTGAGATCCAATCAAATGGGATAGAATATTTATAGAGTTAATAGTTGAAATCGTCTCTGAGGTTTGGTCACTTTTGTCACTTCAGTCCAAAATTCCAACATTTTACATCTGGGTCCTTCTGTTTTACATTTGTTTGCCACATTCGGCCCTGACACTAAACCCAGTTAATAAATACGTTAAGTCTGGGGATATTTTTGTCTTTTTGGGTATTAACTCTTAAAAATAAATTAAAAAAATCAGAAAAATACTGGGGACACCTGGGTTCGAACCTGGTTCCCCTTTTCTTTACAACATCACACTAACCACTAAACCAAAGCATTAGTTTGTTGATTTGTTTGAAACTTATATAAATTTAAACTTACTTATCAAGTTCATCTTCTTCCTCAAACTCTCATTCAAACCCTAACCCTAACCCCCAAAGACAAACAAGCACGATTCAGTGTGCAATTATCACGTTTTTATTGTTGGTAAATCATTTCTCCATTCTTTTGCAACCGTTCCAAGCCATAAGGTCTAATAAAGAGTGTTAATCACAAGTCTTCTATGTAACCGATCGGAATTAAATAATTTTTTTTTTTTTTTTTTTATTTAACTTTTCAATATATTAAACCAAACAACCAATTACAAGTGATACGTAGGTAAACGGGCCACAAGTTGCGCCGCTACCCCTTTTTTGTATTGCAAAACCTACTCTATTGAAAATAAAACATTGGCCCTTAGTAGCTGGGGAATTACTTTGCACAACTTTTTCACGCGATCAAGGAGCTTGATTGCTTGCGGGCCAGCGCTCCAAAAGTATCAAAAGCGAAGGGCACAAACACATGCTGGTTCTCTAGACAAGCCGCTTCATGTTTATCCACTTTTTGCTCTCAGCTTTCAAAACTGCCTGCCCAGCCACAAAACCCGAATCCCGGAGTCCCACCAATGGGGATACCCCAGTAAGGTCAACGCACGCATGCTTGCCTTGCGCCACCCGACACACACAAGAACGTCCGCTGGCCTCAAGGTGGACCGCCCGTCAAGTGGGTCCGTCAAGAAATTCACGGGAGCCTCTTTCTTGGCTGAAATCCCTGCCCTTCGTAACACATCCCATAGAACATCCTCTAACCAGGTCATGTCTGTATTTAAAGCCTGGCAACTCCTTACAATGTAGGGCGTGTTCTCCAAACTTGTCCCAAGCGTGTTTTTTTTACAGATCGGACACGGTTCGTCAATGGGAACATAGGAATCATCAGTCGGTATTTGAGGACCCGCCCGATATTCGATAGCCGACATATGTTGCCCTATCCGTCAATTGGGAGTGTAGTGAGGAAATCTTGAGCATGAGCCTCTTTGAGACATTCAAACACCGCTTTCGGAAGACATAAATTGGGAAGACATTGCACCTTCTTCGACCTTTATACACTTTAAGCCTACAATATAAACTACGAAACCAGAAGGTCTGCAAATTGATTCAAAGTATCACCTTTTAGGATTTGTATCAATCAGCCCATCAAGCTCCATTTGGGCCTACACGCAATCCCAACCCAAGTTCCAACCCACTGTCCAGTGTCCATCTTGAACTTTACCACCTACTCTTAATGAGTAATGAATTAATGATCCCTTAGCCTTAAACAACTTTCTTTTACAATTATATAAATTAAAAGAAATACCATAAGTTAATTCGAGGCAAAAGAAAATAGTAAAAAAAATATATATTTTTTTTTGTTTTTAAAATCAAATAAGAAATATAGTCACAACATACACACGTAAAAGCAAGGTCGATAGTATTATACAAGTCATATAGTTTAGCCTTATAGTAGTCATATAAGGACTAGATTAGAGTAGATTGATGTGAGCAATGACATCTTTTGTTGGTTGATTGAAAGATATATGTTAGTTTATTATTATTATTATTATTATTATTATTATTATTATTATTATTATTATTATTATTATTATTATTATTATTATTATTATTATTAATTATGTAAAATGTTTTGGGCATCTTATATTTTACCCTTACTAGCTAATGTTATTTATAATGTCTACATCTTTTTCGTTACACATAACAACTTTTGTGTAATTAAATCTAATACCTTTGTAATTTTTTTTCTATTTCTACCTTACATGTTTTTAGCTCACCGGGGAAATAATTACTTTAAACTAAATTTAATACGTATCATATAAGTTTATGTGTTGATTTTACCGGATGTCATCTAAAATATAAAGGAAAAGTGATAGAAAATAACTAATTAACTGAAGATATTATTGATGGAAAAAGTTAGTTGAGAAGTAAGATGCGTGATACAGTTTGGCAACTAAAAAGGTGTAAAGAAAATGATCACTTATTTTGGGTTTATTTAATTGTGGTCCTCTTATTAATTGGATATTTTTGGGTTTATATAATTGTGGTCCTCTTATTAATTAATTGGATAATGGTTGATGACAAAAATATAACAAATTACGGCAACTATTTTCACGTGAAAGTGGAAATCTCCTTGTAATTCTTGTGTCATCTCTTCACTTTTTAGGTTCTACAACTTTATTTAATAAGTGATGTGTTTATATGCATGCATATACGTAATATATCGTTAACGTACTTTTTATAAAATATAAACAGTTTAAAAAGGCTTTGTATATCATATTTAAATATGTATATAACGGGTTTGAACTTTGAAATGGTTGTTTATGAACATCAATATATCCTTACTATAAACATATAAGAAGGGTGCTCGCACGATGTGACGGGAACACAGACACTGCCAGAAGTCTGCACAGTTCGTTTCGATTTGGAGTATTTGGATAGATTGTCGATTTTTGGTTAGGTTTGGCTCGGTTAATTTCGATTAATACCTAAACCAAACTTGGACTAATTTTGTTACTTAGAAATACATGAAATAAAGGTATAAAAGCTAGAAATATATAAAAATATGAATGGTTCCGGTTCGTTCAGTTTAGATAATTCTGTTTAAACCAGAATACAAAATACACTGATAAATGATTTTCGATCAATATAGCTTTTGGTTAATCGGTTTTTGGTTTAACTCGGTTTTTGGTTGATTTTGGTTTTGTTTTTGTCTGTTTTGGGTTTGATTTTGCTTAATGGCTTGGTTGTTGTTCACCTCTTGACACTCTTAATTACGTAACATGTGATTTTGTAATTAATGTAACCATTTTAACTTTATTTTTATATCAGAAGGGCATTTTGAAGATTTTGGCGTAAGATTTTTAAAACTAAATATTAATTATTCTTTTTTAATTAACTAGTTAGAAAACATTTTATGCTATACAATGTATAAATTGATCCTATAGACATCGAAAATTATCCTAGACATGTGAAAATTTATTCTACATATATTCACTACTAGAAAAATACCCCTATCTTGACACGCATTGCGCGTCATAAAAAGGTGTTTATGACACACAAAAATGTGTCAAGGAAGAACATGTCATTAAATTTTTATGACATGCAAGCGCGTGTCATCTTTTAATGACACACGTTTATGACATTCATTTATGACATGCTTTTTTGACATGCATTTATGACACACTCTTTAATGACATACATTCTTGACACTCATTTACGACATTTTTTACATGCATTTATGACACACATGAATTTATGACACACCTTTATGACAGTCATTTTGCGTGTCAAGTTTTTTACCTAAAAATTTTTTTTTTCTGTAAAATGAATAATATCCCTGGATATAATTTATAATTAAAAATTAAAAAACAATAAATTTAATAATAAAGTTGCATATATTATACCACCAAAAAACCCATTACAATCATGTCAAATCCTACCACAAAGGGTTACAAAAACATTGTATCAATACATTACATTAGTCGATGAGTAAGCCTAAACATACGGATCATAACTTGAAAATGAAGGTCGAGGCATAACCCGACCATTCTTCACGAACATAATCAATATCCGCATCCGAGTAAGCCTCTACTCCTCCCCCAACCTAAGACACAATTAAAATTAATAAGATGAAAGATTAAGGTTCGCGATGGTTTTAGTTTCAAGAAAACAAAAGTGACTAGAATTTGACTCGATCAACTTACATTGTCCAATATTCCAAGTTCGTCTGTAACAATCTCTTTCATGAATTTCATTACATAACAACCACATTCTATAATCCCTGGCTGACACGAACACTGCACATTAAAAGAATTATATCACATTTCAAACGTTGTAGCCTAGGTCTCCACCAAGACATTTTTACCGGATTAATCCTAATTATTTACTAAACAAGATAGATAAATGTGTTACCATCTAGCAAACAGGAAGCAACAATGTCTACCTTACATCAGATTGTGTCAAAAAGTTTAGAGTAACAATAACTTAGCATCACACAATCAGTAACCTACTAACAGATGCAATTAATCGGTCCCTTCACACACATGAATTATA
>JAUTDX010002994.1:0-71344 GCA_030844895.1 Ambrosia x helenae
CCACTGATGGAGGAAGAACCAAAACCAATTGGACCCAAGCACCATTTCAAGCCAATTCCAAGATTTTAGCATTGCAGGTTGCCGTTCAAACCTTCATACCATCACAAATAAGAATTGTTATTCCACAAAGTACTGGTGGAATAATAGAAATTATTGGCAGTTAAACCAATACGAAATGATGCAGTTAGAGAATGTGAAAAGAATGTATATGACTTATAACTTTTGTTATGATCAAAAGAGTTACCCTGTTCCTCATAGAGTGTCTTCAGCATTGAGGACTAAATTAATAATTTTAGTATTATCTTGTATTGGGTTGGGCTAGGCTTGGCTTGGCTTATGCTCTTATAAATTTAATAGTACGTATTCTACTAGCAATAAAGTTGAGACCATATAATGTACTTGATTTCCTAAAAGTTGGTATTAAAAGAGTAATGTTTGATTTTGTTTGCGTCTATATTATAAATTGCAAGTTGCTTATCGGTTAAAATTTGAGTGATGGGTTGGGCTAAATGTGCAAATTCATTTTCTGGGCTAGATGATACAAAGTCTTGCATTCAGTTTTTTTTTTTTACTTTCTTTAATCTTTGTTTCTTTATAATCATATTCTTAATGCGAGACGCGGTTTAAAACTCTCTCTCTGTGTGTGTATATATATATAATGTAAGAATCCTAAGAGAACACTTGGCTAATTGAGAACCAAGAAACTTTTCTCAACCACATATTCTCTAAGACTACACGACGTGATTATGCCCTTGAGGAGAGCATGAAACCACATGTGGCATCCACGTCATCATTGGGGGCATGGAGCAAGAAGGGCCAAAAATAAGTAGGACGATGGTGGTGGTGGCATGGGGCATAGGGTCCTTGGTGGTGCTGACTCACGTTTTTTGGGTGTTTTTTTTTCATTTGCTTTTTAATAAACTAGTGGAAGTGCCCGCGCGTTGCTGCGGGTGCATTTGTTTTGTTGTTTCATAGTTCTTGTTGGTACATAAACAACACTTGTCAGTAATATGCCTCGATCAATATGTGAACTGTGTCATTTATGTTTATAGTCTGGTCATCCCCTTAGGTCCACTTCTCTCTAATTTAAAAATCATACATAAACAAACATTTATTTCCAAACCACGTTCCGGATTTTATATATGCAATAAACCTCAATGGTATAAAATGACTTGTACATATCCTTAATCGACCGTTTTCTTTTCTATACTCGTTTTAGCGAATTGCCTCTGGGACCCTTTTCCTCTTCTATATAACTGACAAGTTGTACCCTTAACCCATTTTAATTAATATCCAAAATGATCAATATTAAACTCGTAAGATTGATGAAGTTGAAATGAACAAAATGTAAACGTACAAATAAAGAGCACATGCATTTGGATAAGTATATATTGTACCAAGCAAGGATTCGGTATTATATCAACAAATTCCAAATTCCATTCTTTTAAGAGATGCATTCTCTTTTACTAAATAATTAGGCATTTCACTAATTCGAAATGTATATAGGGCCTATGAACAGTTATCAGGAAGGATTTTATAAGTTTGGCTCTCCATGTCACTAATTCACAAGGAGAATACCTATAACGATTAACGATGTGCCGAGTTTCCTGACACTACACATCTTCTGACCACTGCAGCGATTGGGCTTGGCCCACCAGAACACTTCTTATCGGACCACTCGTCGGCGATAATAGCCTCCAGAGGCGCACCACACCCAGTCAAGACGCGTCGCATGTCAGTAACATACATGTCCCACAACTAATCGGGTCTGAATGACTTAACACCGACGCTTCCATAGGCTGCAGTTACACATAATCGAATCAATACAAAAGTAATTAGTACCTTTTATCTTTCAAAAAATAAATCAAAACAGAATCCAAGACACAGAAACCAGTGGCATTGAATCTTGATTCCAGTAGGCACAATAGCAAGAAGGTTAGAGGTGCAACTTCCCAATAAAAGCTGATTTTTAGGTAGTACAATTGGTAAGCAAGGTATTTGAGGGGCCGTGAGTTTTCCGGTTACAGTTTCTCACCTTTATAAAAAAAGTTTGGAGGGATTCAACAACTGAGGAGCATCCAAGTCTAGAGCTCGTTTCATGGCACAGTTCAGGAACCATTCATTATTGAATGTTGTTATCCCTTTCTTTACTGATGACAATGCTTCTTCCCATCATTTGTCTGCCTCGATGATAAATCAAATTCACACATCAGGTGAGATTGCACATTAGTCGTCTTCTTTTCATCAAACTTGTACTCCTTACCTTGTACTTTGCAACCTAATGACCAAAAAACCAGCCAATATTGATTAGAAAAAAGATTTGTTAGTTTATAATTCACACCAAAAATAAACGGCAAGTTAGAACCAAGCAAACTAAAAGAGCATAGATTAAACTATTGTAATTCCTCAACACAACACCTTTAGGTAGCGAAGAAACTGTAACTCTTCGAGAATAAGAAAGGTAAGGCATTTCCTTTAGCACCTTCTCCACGAGCAGTTCAATCTAGTCGATGTATACATTCCTCAAATAATTAGATGACAAGTGTAATGTAAATAAAAAAAATACAATCACATATATAAAAAAGATGAATAAAAAACATTGACCCTTTGTTCATCTGGAGGATCACATTGGATAATATAGTCCTAACAGTAAAAATATCCTTAATGATATGCACATTGAAAAAAAACTATCTAAAGGAACATTTGTATACCACAGCAACAAATATCAAGGCCACGAACATCAACATCAGTACACAAAAAGATTCCTTTTTTCTGCTTTGCAGAAGGCAAAGAACGTAGAAGTTCGTGTCTGCTGTTTGTGCTTCCCATTAATCTCAAAACAATACACGTAAATATACTTAAGAAGGTCAGCATGAAATGTAACCGAATTGCAGGAAGAAAAGGAAAACCATTACTTTCTTTGATAAATTTCATTTTCAAGAAAGAGTATAGAAGTATAAGTCGCTTTGCACTTGGTATCACACAATTCTTGTCGCAAGCCTTCATTGGTTACCTAATCAACACCATAATATAAGAATTCGTTAATATAAATGAAAGAAAGATAAATAAATACAATAGTTAATTTGTTTGCACCAGAGTCGTCTGAAATGACAAGCTAGCAAGATCTTCAACCTGGAATTAAAAAAAAACATCAATACTAACATCAATCGACAATATAGAAATAAACATACAAGAATTATTATATAAACTTCAAATACTACTCTTCAGTTCACTGATTAGTCTTCCTCCAATTGAAGATTGTAAAACATCAAGGGAATTATAGTCATCATTGATACACTTACATTGTAAAATAACAAAAAATATCATAATGTGTCACTTCACTATCTATTTCTTGTTAAAATTCATCAAACTTCCTGTATTTTCACATCATTCAGCAGCATAAATTATAAACAATCACACACACAAAATGTTAAAGTTCCCAATCTAAACCTACTATGCAAATAACAAAACAATAAAAGTCGTAATTACCCTCGGAGCTTCTTGAGGCGTTGAAGAAAACAAATAACTCAATCAGAAATTGAACCAACTCACCGAACATAGACCTCAACCAAATTTTATAAACAAAAATTTTATAAGCAGATTCAGGGTCGTCAATTGGTTTAGCGGAAGAGGACGAGAATTCATGAACAAGTGGAGTGAAGAACGATTGAATATAGAGGATTGGTTAACTCAATACTTATAAACACACTTACACCTGGTCGAATTCTTTAATAAAATGCAGAAGATCCCTTAAAATACGCACCTAAATACCCTGCAACATATTTTGCAATCACTTAAGAAATCGAAAATTTGAACAAATAGTTTGCATGTAAACAAGATATAAGCACATTTGAAATCAGTCAACGAAATAATTAGATTCATAACACAAAAAAAACCCAAAAATTCTTTACACCACAGCCATCATAAGGACCTGTTATCACCTGAACAGTCGCCTACGAAACCTAAGTCACAGGAAAAATACATCAACATGATGAAAGCCAACTGCACCATCATTAGTACAAAACTCATTCACAATCGAGCTAGGGTTCATCAAACATACCTTATGTCGGACTTGGACGGTATCATCGGAATTTTACCTATGTTTCTGGAACCGAACCCAAATCTTGGTAATTATCTCACTCTTAGACCTGCCTAAATTGACGTAATCTGGTCATGGCATTGGGAATCAAATGTGTAATAGATTGTTCAACTAAAGCAAAAAAAAAAGTCTAAAACCTAAAATTCCAGGAAACGATTACATACCATAGGTTGCAATTGAAGGATGGAATTCATCCATGGTTGTACGTTCGCATTCAACATTGAGGTAACTATAACCTTCAATTTGTAACAGTTAAAAAAATGAATGTTATTCATTGATGCAATAATTGAGCAACCAGGGGGAAACAAAGAGACCATGGGTGTAACTAATAGCAATGAATGTGGAGTGGTTTTGTGTTCTAAAAGTTATACAAAAGGGTAGAATTGGGATAAGATTCTAGGATGTGAGATATTGAACTAAGCTAAATTTACTATTTTATCCTTCCAAGTGTCTTATTGTACAAAAAGTTCCATTTATACCCTCATTATCTAAGCTTGATTCACTTGTACATATTGCTATAATAGTTGAATGGTGTACAAAATTACTAAAGTGTACATCACTCCTCCTTTATAATGTATTATAGATTATAGATTATAGATAAACAAACAAATTAATAAAAAAAAACCCACATTTATATTACTAAAACAATGGCATTACATTAAAAAAACATAAATTAAAAACATTAAACTAAGCATTAAATTAAGAGTTAAGTTCCTTTCGGTCCTTGTGGTTTGCTCAAAAAATCTATTTCAGTCAAAGATTTTTTTTTGTCTTTTTTAATCCAATACTTTAGGTTTGGTATCTATTTTGGTCCATTCCAGTAACTCATCCATTTTCTTTGTCTTTTTTAATCCAATAGTTTAGGTTTGGTATCTATTTTGGTCCACTCCACTAACCTCATCTATTTTCTTTGTTAATTTCTTAAGAAAAGACCAAAATGCCCTTATAATTAAAAAAAATTAATATATAAAAACTCTAAATTCTATTCTACAACATTAATATATAAACCCTATTATATTAAACTTAATCATATTTTATGATTATCTCGGAAGAAGAAACCGGATGAGTATTTCACATCTCCTGTCACTCTCACCTCCCTAAAATTCCGACCGATTTTTGTATTTATACAATTGTACTTAATGATGGAGATTGTTGATGTTTGTTAGCTTATACTGCGAATTCGTAGTTGCCATTAAAGTTCTTTCGCTCAAAATTTGTTTATTTTTTTGTTAGATCTGGATCCTCTTGTTTACATATACACAACGAATACTAGATGTCTAAATCAAGAACGACAAATTAATCGGCAAAGAAACGCATGTTTAGTATTTGTTCTTCTATATTTCAGTCTGTGTGATGGATTAACAACTAGAAAATTTGAGGTGATTAATGGAAAAATTAATAGAGGTGGAAAATTTGAAATATCAATAATTTACTAGCGCATGATAAAAAAAAACATAAATTTCTATGAGTTCCAAAATCGTCACGTCATTTGTGGTTTTCCATTTAAGTTAATGAGTTCAAATCGGTCGGAATTTTAAGGAAGTGAGAGTGACAGAAGATGTGAAATATCCACCCGGTTTCTTCTTCCGAGATAACCATAAAATATGATTAAGTTTAATATAATTGGGTTTATATATTAATGATGTAGAATAGAATTTAGGGTTTATATACATTATTTGTTTAATTATAAGGGCATTTTGGTCTTTTCTTAAGAAATTAACAAAGAAAATGGATGGGGTTAGTGGAATGGACCAAAATAGATACCAAACCTAAACTATTGGATTAAAAATGACAAAGAAAATGGATGAGTTAGTGGAATGGACCAAAATAGATTCTAAACCTAAAACTATTGGATTAAAAAGACAAAAAAAATCTTTTGGACTGAAATAGATTTTTTTAAACAACCCACAAGGACTGAAAAGGAACTGAACTCTTAAATTAAATATAGTTAGGTTGAACAACTACCACGACGAAACATACTCAAAATTCTCGCCGACCCAAAAAGTGTACTCGACTTGAGTAACGTTAATTGCAACATCTTCGGATTGATTAGGATCTTCTTCCCTGGATGCTTTTAAAATTGCTTCAAAGTTTTCACACTTGGCTTTGATATTCAACCACTTATGCTTAAGGAATCACTAGTGCGGTGTATGTCAGCGCCGACAAACACACGAAATTCGGCTAACACTTTAGCCTAAAAAGGTGCCAGCTGAATGTTAAGGCGAGTTCCTCCTCGGTCCACGACACCGTGTCAACATCAGGGTGATTAAAAATGGGTTTTGGTTTGATTTTAGAGAAATGAAATGGTAAATGAGTTTGATTAAGAGAAGTGATAGAAATGGTGTGGAGTAAAATGTTGGATGTTATATATACTAAAGGGCAATTTTTTTTCCAATTTAAAAAAAAGGAGGGGGGGGGGGGACCAACGTTTACAATTTCAACGACAAACCGAGAGCCACCACGTCACCCTCCTCACTTGCTCCACGCCGGTGGAAAAATCCTATGGGGTTTGCCCCACGCGGTCTCCACGCTTGATCCGAGGTGGTGTGGGTGGCATGGAGGGGGTTCACACCCAACCACCACGTCCCCACACCGTGGGGTCTAAAGCAAAAAAAAAATTGCTAAGTCGCAGGGTTTTTTTTTTTTTTTGCATTTATACATATGTGTATATATCGGATTTTGTTAATACATTTGTGTATATTGTCAAACGTGTATGTATGATACTTGTTTATCAAATTCAAACATACATTAGAAAGAGATGTGCTTACCCATAATCTTCATTTGTATACACGTGGGTAAGCTCAAGTTCCAGTCAAGAAAATGACTTTGGAAAAAAAGTTTGTTGCAATCATAGATATTTAATATTAACATTATATTGTATTAATAGCAAAAATAAACAGAAAAAGTTATTTGAACCACAAAGTAAGTTCCAAATCGGCCCTCATGATGTATTTGTGTTGTGGGCATAGGGAAACTAATACCAAATAATTTGTAGCAAATATCAAAAACATATACTTATGGGCTATGGCTTATATAAATCCCATTTATTTATACATAAATCCTACACACACTAGCAAGTTATACTACTAGCTAGGTTATATCACTGGTCATGCAATAAGCTTTCATCCAAGGATGTTGATGCTCGTCGTCTTTTTGTTCGCTGTGTTTTTCTCGCTTGGTGCCACAACAGGAAATGGGAGTTTCGATCAAAATTATCATGTTACTTGGGGACAAACTCATATTTCGTTTTTTAAAAATGGACAAGAAGTTCAGTTGTCGTTGGACCAATCTTCAGGTTTTATTGTTTATTCTTTTTTACACAAACTATTATAGTGATTCATGTTTAAACATGCTTCTATGCATATATATCATGTTAACCTTCATGCTATAGAACTTTGTATGGATCACTTAGATTTACGCATCAATTATACTGTCATTTTTATTGTAACATACTTTATTTATTCAATCTTTAACTTATACTTTTGATTACAGGTGCCGGATTCGCATCTAAATCATACTATGGATCTGGATTCTTTCAAATGAGGATTAAACTACCAAATAAGGATTCAAGTGGCGTTGTTACCGCCTTTTATGTACAAAAGAATACTTTAAACTAGTTTGTCAATCGTTCTTTATAACTTTTTCTAAAAAATCATCACTAAAAACTAGATGCAATTAGTGTTTGTTGGTTTGTTTTTGTAAATATAAAAAAATGTTGTGAATCTCTAATTAAGTTTTTAGGAAAATGAATATATATTTTTTTTCACTTACAAGTTACAAGTCATGATTTTTTTTTAAGCATAATTACTCATTTTCATTTCATGACTATCAAATTACATTAAAACAGGTAGACGTGCAACAAGCTGCGCCGCCATTTTTTTTTATGAAAAAGATATGAACGATTTCTTCTATACATTTCTCTTTTATCTTTCCCATTATATAGCTTGGTTTAACCGTATATAAGATGTTATGTAGTTAAATTCAAGCATGGGCGTACACGATGAGTTAGACTTTGAGTTCTTGGGCAACAAACCAGGCAAACCTATCACTTTACAAACAAATGTATTCGCAAACGGCCATGGTGGTAGAGAGCAAAAAATGCATCTCTGGTTTGATCCCACGGCAGATTTTCATTACTACAGACTTCTATGGAACCAAAATCAAACTGTGTATGCGCTTATCTCCTCTAAAATGAGTTAGGTTAGCCCATCAATTATTTTAGATTTATTTTATAAATAATTGGTATATTAACTAGCACTATATTTACAAAACTATTAACAAAATGATTTAGAAACTTAGGTGGTGGGGTGTGGATCGGGAAGGTCACCGGTGGACTGAGGTGGCAGGCCTCTCCCTCGGGGAACCCCCCCCCCCGTCCTCAGATCGTGCCGACGGGGGAAATTCCCCGTCCTTTTCATCTCTGTCTCTCTCTTCATCTCTCACTCTCTTCTTCTTCTTCTTCAGTGATGAGGTGGCACCTTCCCCATCGGTACCACACCCCACGGCCTTATAAACATCCAATTACACTTTACACACGACTTTCAACCCCTTTTAACCTTTTTTTTTTTTTACCTTGGGCCCATAAACATTGTAATAGCAGGGTTAGGATCAAATACACAGTGAAAGAAAAATAGGAAGTCGTAGGAAGGGTATCAACCGGACTCTGGTTGAACTTATTCAAGTGGCATTGGAACCGTCTCGTCGAAGCCTAGGATCTTAGTTTTTAAGTTTTCGATTTTTTGGATTTTTAGCTTGTAGTTTTTAGAATATACGTTATATCATTGTGTACATTGTGTCTTTTTCTTATTTTCATCATTGTGTCATTTTTACGATTCATTGTGTCTTTTTTCTTTAGCATTGTGTTATATTTTGTGGCTCATTGTGTCATATTTCGTGATCTAGTGTGTTTTTTGTATCATCTCACCCTTCTCATTTTTGTTACGCTGTGTAGGATAACCTGGCCCTGTAATAGCATTGACCCTTTTAACCATTTCACTTTTAACTATTTTACTACTCAATTATAATCGATAAGATACAACCCCAATTGACCCATTTAAACGGTTTTCTTGTCAGGTTTTTCGTGGACAACAAACCAATTAGGATATACAAGAACCACATAGGGAGTGGTTTAGACTACCCACGTAGACCACTTCAAGTGGTTGTAAGCTTATGGGATGGGTCAAGTTGGGCCACTGATGGAGGCAAAAAGCAAAGCTAATTGGACCCAAGCACCGTTTCAGGCCCATTTTCAAGATTTTAACATTGCTGGTTGCCGTTCAGACCCGAGTAACCCAAATAAGGGTTGTTACTCGACAAAGTACTTGTGGAATAGTAGAAATTATTGTCAATTAAATAGTAGACAAATGAAAGATTTACAAGATGTGAGAAGAAAGTATATGAGTTATGACTATTGTACTGATAAGCATAGGTACCCTACTCCTCCTGTAGAGTGTCGTGAGGCTTGACACTTGAGGATTAAATTAGTATTTTTGAATAAAAATAAAGTCATATGTACGAGATTTTCTAAAAGTTGGTATTAATATAGCAATGTTTGATTTTTGTTCTAATACAATATATCATATGCTAGAATGAAATGAAATGGAATCTTTAATTAAAATAACCAAGTTACATCTAGATAATGGAATTGAATATTATTATGTTTGTACTTGTCAAATAAAATTTGATTTGCATAGGTTAATTTTGAGGCCAGAGCACAAATAATCCATATACTTTCTAACATGGCTAAGGTGTTCGGAACTTCGGACGTAATTCGGGAATAACTCCATTTACTTATTTGGGGTTTTGGGTCGGTGCTAACATAAATAGGGTGAGTAATTGGCAGTCAGTCTTGGAAATCATTGATAAAAAGACTCAATTCTTGGAAGGCATCAACGCTTTCTATCGGGGGACACGTCACTCTTATAAAGGATGTCCTTAGCAGCCTTCCTATCTATTATTTTTTATTATTTAAAGTTACAATGCATGTAATTGAAAAGATTGAAGCGATAATGAGAAGATTCTTATGAACAGGGTTCAATACCGGAAAAAAAGATGGCTTGGGTTTCATCGGAGAAGGTGACAACCCCTAAAAAGCAAGGTGGTGCTACTGGATTAGGTATCTCCAAAATAAAGTTATTTCTTAATTAATTCATTAAAAAATTCTTATAAAGTTATTTCTTAATTAATTCCCTTAATGATATAATTAATTTCTCCATGTTCAACAAAGCCCGGCTACCCAGATACATCATAAGCAAAACACCTACCATGATCATGATGACAGACAACGCCCTTGACCCGATCCGTCACAACTTCTAGAGTAAAGCCACTGCCCAATATCCACTATGAAAAAAAAAAAAAAAAACCTCTTGTTCGCACAACGAGACTCCAACAGGAAACACTACTCCTTTGGTTCCAATATAAGTTTTAGATACGAAAAAAACAAATGAAAAGAATAAAAAAGAAACCCAACTCATTTCAACATTGCACGCTGTTAACCATAATTCTAAGTAACATGGGAGATACGTATTATAATAAATTCGAAAAAAGAATCGAGCTGAGTTACATGTGAAGCACAAAGATTTTTATTATGAGAAGACTGGATGAATCCAGAAAGATGATCATTTGAAGTAACGAATCAGCATCCATGTTATCTCTCAATGCCCGTCATCTTTTAAATTTTTAATCATTTATTTGTTTTTAACATTTGGGTCACCCATGATCATCCATCAACAAACTTTCATTGGTGGTTGCCTTAGCATTTCCCACAAAATAAGGTGAAAAACCAGTTTAATAATATGAATATATGATATCATTAACTGTGTGTATTTCATTTTTTTGGTATATATGTATATAATAAAACTAGCGTTGGTTTATTTATAGAAATGGATGGTGAAGGAGTAAACAAGAAATTGCTTGATGAACTTGAAGACATGGCTTTCCATTGGCCATGCAATGAGAGCACTCTATTATTCAGGTTCTAATTAGTTGACTCGGCCGATATATCGGTGATATATCACCGATATCTCGGTTATCGGTCATCAACCGATATATTGGTACCAACCAATATATTGGTACCGATATTATCGGCGATATTGGCCGATATTTGACCGATATTTTACCGATATATCATCGATATTCCGATATTGGTGTTTTTCTTTAGTTCTTCCATTTTTGTTACTTCTCATAGTTGTTATTACTTTTTTATTACTGTTTTAAGTCTTAGTTGTTAATAATTAGTGTTTTTAAGTCTTAACAAGTTCCCACTTGCTACAATTGTTAGTGTTTTGCAAGTTGTAAAAGGTTAATTTGTTAATGGTAGGAGAGTATGTTGAATTGTTAGTGTTAAATTGCTACATGTATGGATTATGCATGATATAAAAATTGCCGATATCCCACCGATATCTCACCGCGATAACCTATAACTCAAACAGGTCAAAAGTGTAGGTTTTGTAGTTTGGATTTGTAGTAGTTTTCTCGCTGAATCATGTATATCATAAACGGATTGAATTATTTCGATGGCACTCTAGAAATCTTGATCAGATAGTTAAGAAAGTTCAAGAACAAGTTTTCAAA
Organism: Ambrosia x helenae; assembly: GCA_030844895.1. NCBI lineage: Eukaryota > Viridiplantae > Streptophyta > Magnoliopsida > Asterales > Asteraceae > Ambrosia > Ambrosia x helenae. The sequence goes on from JAUTDX010002994.1 coordinate 11,672, forward strand.
ATTGTATCAGATTAGACCAAATACTTGCGTTTCTAGTTAGACAGCCTTACCTCTACCCTGTAGGAAAGAGAGGTTGCTTTCCAGTGAGACCCGGCTTGTCCAACTGTAACATGGTTACCGCTGATAATTGCTTTTGTTCTCTGACGTTGCTGTTAAGAGCAAAAGTTAGTGTCAATGGGCCAAGTTGCTGCTGACAGCCTAAAGTGTCACTGATTGAAGTTACTGCTAATGGCAATTATTACTAATCAGACTTAGGCGAGAGTAACAAACCGATTAACCAAACCAGAAATGAAAGAACTGACCCAAGGCGCTCTGCCTCTTGGACGGACCGACGCTGCTAAAATGACTTGATGTCACTTAAGTCACCAAAAATGTATTTTACTCAAACAATTATATTACTGAACTTTAACGGCATTCTGATCATAATCTTTTTTTTTAAAGGTAACTCTAGTTTGGAGGATGCTATAAACTGGATCGTTGATCATGAGAATGACCCTGAAATTGATCAAATGCCCTCAGTATGATTCGTTTATTTGGATAGTCATTTCAGTGTTGTCTCATTTTATGAGTTCATCTGAAGTTTTTTACTTTTTAGTTTGCCAAATGAATACGATTTCATTAGTTCATACGACGTGTTGTCTTTTTTAACAATTTTTGTTAACACACACAGGTTCCAGTAAAAATGAAATCGAGGATTGTGAGGCTGCTTTTGTGTCAGAACAAGTGAAGCTAACAGCACAGAAGTTAAGGTTTGTTCTATCTTTTTTTAGTGAAACATGTTTAGTTCTCTATGCCTAGTAGTAGTTCTTCATGAGTTTTATTTTATTCAATAATAATGATATTAATAATAACGGTTATATGTTTAGTTATCTACAAAAACTTATGATTGCTTATTTTCTGTACTGAATACTTGTCTGTGCACAATCATAGAGAAAAAATCACGAAAAAGGAACAAAGAAGATGTGAAATCGGCATCAATGTAGAGAGAAGGTATTGTAAATGATTAACACGGGCTGGGTCAGGTTGGATTGACCCGACCCGCCAAGCTTTTGTCTTCTCTTACATTTTAAAATTTTACTATGTAACTTGTTGCCCGTCTACCTGTTATTACTATGTAACTTGCCCATTTTATTGAAATGAAATTATTAAAAAAAACAAATTTAAAATTAATTCACATATAAATATGATTACAATATCTACCTCTTTAAGGTCATAAACATATATATACATGAAGGATTTATCTCTTTCTTTCACACTTATAGGAAAGAATTCGAGCAGGAAAATGTTACGAAACATGAATCAAAAGCTAAAGATTTTTATTAACTTGAAACAAATAAAAAACTACAACTGACAAACAGATCAAAGAACTCTAATGATCTGCTAACACCTCTCTACGATTACAGACTCCAAAAAACAGATCAACAAATCAAGGAATAACAAACACTTGTAGATACAAGACGTATCTAACCAAGAACCCTAGACTGCTATGATCGAAGAGTATGATCAGAGAGTATAACAACAGACTGAACAAAGAAACTGAACAAAGAAACAAAACCCTAAACTAGTAAAGAGATGATATCTCAAGTATTTATAGGCTGAAAGTTGTGCTTCTTCTAATGATCGAACGGTCTTCAATGAACCAATCAAACGGCTATAAAGACTTGTGTTAGTTGACGAGGATCGCCAAGTCAGCAACGTAGCTGACTTGGGCTGACTTCTGACGAGAATAAACAAACCCAATCAATTGGGCCTTGGGTCTTTGCTTGTCTTCTAATCACGAGCCCAGCAACAATCAACATCCAAGCCCAGCAAGCCCAGCTACAAACCAGTCCATGTCTAACAGCCCAGCAATTAGCTCCAATATGCAAAATAACAAAAAACAAATATAAATTTCTAAATTTATAAAATCATTGTATAAAATTGTACCTTTGAATGTATATTTCAACACCCCTCCTCAATTTTATACACTGAATGGATCAAATAAATTCAAAGACTTACACAACCTGATATGATCATTTGGCAAAAGACCTTTGGTTAGAACATCAGCAAGCTGCTTATCAGTAGTAATAGCTCTTGTTTTAACCAGCCCCTTAGTAATTTGATCTCTTAAGAAAAAAAGATCTATTTCAAAATGTTTTGTTCTTTCATGAAATACTGGATTCTCAGCAATAGACAAAGCTGCTGAGTTATCACAAAACAAGTCTACAGGAACAGAAACATCAACATTCAACTCTTTCAATAAGTTTATCAACCACATTAACTCACATGTGGCTGCACACATTGATCTAAATTCGGCTTCAGCCGACGATCTTGAGACAGTAGTTTGTTTTTTACTTTTCCAACAAACTAGTGAACTTCCAAGATAAACACAGAACCCAGTTATAGACTTTCTGGTATCTAAACATTTTGCCCAGTCTGAGTCTGAATATGCTCTCAGATTCAGACTATCAGACTTAGAAATAAGCACCCCTTTTCCAGGAGCACCTTTTAGATACCTTAATAATCTAAAAGCTATTCTGAAATGTCCAACAGTAGGCTTGTGCATATACTGGCTCAAATAATGCACTGCATAGGCTATATCCGGCCTAGTATGAGCCAAGTATATTAACTTGCCAACAAGTTTTTGATAACTTGTTATATTAGACAAAACACTATTCTTGAGTTTGCAAATATTAGTAAGTACATGATTTGGTTCTATAGGGGTACTAACTGGTTTAGAAGCAGTTAGACCATATTCAGCCAAGAGTTCAAGGCAGTACTTTCTTTGAGAAAGACAAATACCTTGTTCCACTTTAATAACTTCTATTCCTAAAAAATATTTTAGATCCCCTAAGTCCTTTATTAAAAATTTAGATCTGAGACTCTCTTTTACCTTAGTTATTTCCTGAAAATTATTTCCAGTAATAACTATGTCGTCTACATAGACTAACAAGAAAGTAGAAACAGATTCATTTACTTTATAAAATAATGAATAATCACACTTACTTTGCAAAAAACCAAGACTAGTTAGAACAGAAACTAATTTTTGGTTCCACATTCTAGGGCTTGTTTTAGCCCATACAAAGACTTTTTAAGCTTACATACTCTTTTTTCATTTTTATCATAATACCCATCAGGAAGAGTCATATACACTTCTTCATTTAACTCACCATATAAAAATGCATTGTTTACATCTAATTGATATAAATTCCAATTATTATGAAGAGCTAAACAGATAATGCACCTTACAGTCACAAGTTTAACAACAGGTGAAAAAGTATCCTCAAAATCAATACCCTGTTTTTGACTGTATCCCTTGGCAACTAACCTTGCCTTGTATCTCTCAATCTCTCCACTAGACTTATATTTGATCTTGTATACCCATTTACACCCTACTAGACTCCTACCAGTGGGTAATTCTACAAGATCCCAAGTATTATTCCTATGGAGAGCCTCTATTTCTTCATTCATGGCAGCCACCCAATTTGGGTCATTGGCTGCTTCATTGAATGAGTTAGGCTCTTTACCCTTATTCAGAGAAGTAGCAAAACATCTACATTCACTAGACAGATTTGAGTAATTTACTACTCTTTCAACACCAAACTTAACCTTGCTATCTACCACATAATCATCTAAGTTTTTAGGAAGAACAGTTGTCCTAGCAGACCTTCTAACTGTGGTCTGAACAGGATCAATATCACCTAAGTGGCCCTCAGATTGGACAGTTTTTTCCCTTCCAGATTTCACACTCTCTGCCCTATCAGGAGTGTAGTCAGGACTTCTGGGCTGCTGAGGTTCAGCCATGCCATCAGAACCTGCTACATTGTCTCCTGATTGCCGAGACCAATGTGTCTCTAGATCATCTTTTGATCTTGCCCCTTCCTCATCATTGGGCACTTGAGGCTGATCTTGGTTATCCTTTTCATACCATTCAAAAAAGTTTAAATTTGTGACTTCAGAAAATTTATTTTCATCAAAAACTTTGAACACATTTTCTTCTTTAAAAGGAAATATATCTTCATAAAATTTCACATCTCTTGAATAAGAGATGGTTTTAGATTCTAAACTAAACACTTTATATCCCTTTTTTTCTGTTGAATAACCCAAAAAAATACATTTTTCTGCTCTACTATTCAACTTATCATGTTCATTTAGAATGGTACAGAAACACAAACAACCAAACAGCCTAAGATGGTCTAGAAAGGGCTCAAAACTATACACTACTCATAAGGAGTTTTTCCACCTAGCACAGATGATGGAGTCCTATTAATTAATAAGCAGCAGTTAGAATACAATCTGACCAAAACTTAACAGGTACACCACTTTGAAACATAAGAGCCCTAGCAACATTTAACAAATGTCTATGTTTTCTCTCAACTATTCCATTTTGTTGGGGTGTATAAGTGCAGGTAGTTTGATGAATAATTCCCTTATCTTTACAAAAATTGTTAAACTGTTGATTTATAAACTCACTACCATTGTCACTTCTAAAACATTTAATCCTTTTTCCAAACTGAGTTTCAACAATATTAACAAAGTCTTTTATATTTTCAAAAACTTCACTTTTATTTTTCATCAAACAAATCCACACAGCCCTAGACAGATCATCTACAATGGTTAAAAAAATATTTAAAACCTTCCCTACTACTTACTTTATAGGGACCCCATACATCAATATGTACAAGTTCTCCTAAACTAGTGGATTTATGATCACTCATAGGAAATGGTTCCCTATGTTGCTTGGCCTTGTGGCACACCTCACAAGGCTCATGATCATTTAATTCCCCTAGGTTTAACTTAGTTTTAAACTGTTTTATAGCCTGGTTAGATGGATGTCCTAATCTTGCATGCCAGAGATTAGCCAAAACAGTACTATCATAACACACCTTATTACTCAAATAAGTATTGCCACAAAAGTATAATCCATCCACTTGGTCACCAGTCACAAGGACTTTCCTTGTGATTAAATCCTGAATGTAACATTTATTTTCATCAAATCCACATACAGTTTATTATCTCTAGCAAGTTTATGAACAGAAATTAGATTCACATTATATTCAGGAACTACAAACACATCTTTTAAAATGACATTATTTGCAAGTTTCTTATTTCCAATTTTAGTTACTAAAGCATCAGTCCCATTTGGATATTTTACTTTAATATTTAGATCAGAAACATCTATACAATCAAACAGATCATTGTCATTTTTAACCATATGTTGGTTTGCCCCTGAATCTGTTATCCAACCAAAGACCCTCTACCCTTGTAGTTTCCAGCAAAACAAAAAACAGGTTTACAGAACACATTGGCACAGAAAGGTCTAAACATGCTACCTGAGATACTGCTGGTTTGATTACTTTCAGCAGGTTTCTCACTAAGTAAGCTCAAAAGCCTAGAAACCTGATCATTGGTCAAAGAACTAATAACATCATTATTATCAGATGTACTAAGATTTGCACTAGCCTTCTTACCCTGTCCATTCCTTGGTCTCATCCAAGATGGATAACCAATAATTTCAAAACATTTTTCAGCAATATGTCCTACTTTATTGCAATGAGAACATTTTAAGTTTTGATTTGAAACTTTATTGGTTTCTTAAAATCAGGGGCAGGATTAGCTTTTGAGAGTAAAGCCAAAGACTGTCCTCTTTTAGAAGTATTGCTTGCATTTCTATGAGACTCCTCTCTAGAAATGATAGCAAAAGCTTCTTTAACACTAGGTAACACATCTTTGATTAACAAGCTAGTCCTAAACACTTTGGTACATATTATCCAACCCCATTAAGAACTGCATGAGTTTAATCATATTACTAAAATTATTAAACTCATTTGCAGCATTACATGTACAAGAAGGCAACTGCAAAATCTGGTCAAGTTGTTTCCACATGATATTCAACTTATGATAATATTCAGCTACAGACAATCCATTTTGACTAAAAGAGTTAATTTTTTGATATAAGTCAAACACAACTGAACCATCAATTTTATCATAAGTTTCCTTTAATTCAGTCCACACATCACTAGCCAATTTAGAAAACACATGTCCCATATAAAGATCCTCACTAATGGAATTCAAAATCCAAGTTAAAACAATCGAATTACACCTATCCCATTGTCTTTTAAGGACATCATCTTCTAAAGACTTAACACATGTTTTATCAATAAAACCCCATTTGTTCTTTACTTGTAAAGCTAACTGAAGAGCATTAGCCCAAACAGTATAGTTTTTGTTCTTTTAGTTTAATAGTTATGATATTAAGATTGGCAGAATCACTTGGGTGTAAGTATAAGGGTCACTAGCATCTAGTTTGCTAATTAATGTGACAGGAGGGTCCTCTGGTCCTGGTAAAGGTTGGTGTTCAGGATGATCACCCATAGTCAACCACTTCAGAAATCAATTAAACACACAAGCAGTTAATCAATGAAACAGTCCTAGCAACACAACCAATCACAAAGCCACGAACAAATAACTGTCACAGTCAAGCACACAAGAGACGAAGCTGTATCAGAGGCCAGATTCCTGGTTCATCACTCAAAAAGGTGCCAGGACAAGCGTAATACAGGAGTCTCAACCCTAAGACGACTAAACACTCCACAAGCACACACTATTATACTCAATAAGGCCAAACTCAAACTAATATCAATTAAACAAACAAGAACAATCAAACACAGCACGTTGTCGGCTTCAATACCGGTCCACCCTAACCCGGTCAGGTAGCCTCTAGACACACTGCTATACTAATAAAGAGAAAAACCAAGAAACAAGAACGATCTCACCGAGATGGGGACCCAAGTTAGGGTTCGCCAAATCACAGCCTGTACCTTCACTTAGGGTACAGAGCTGTGATGCAATTGTAGCTAAAGAAAAACAAGCTTCAACTCCAATCCACCTTCTTCCTTAAGTAGTACAGCTTCTAGATCTGATCAAGATCTGACTGTAACCCTTCTATAATCGATCAAGAATATAAATCACACCAGAATCCAGCGGAAGACCCAAGATCAAGATCTACACGAGTACAAACCCTAGATCTATGAATATTCTTTAATCAATCAATATCAGGGACTCAAGAACTAGAACGATGGCTCTGATACCATGTTACGAAACATGAATCAAAAGCTAAAGATTTTTATTAACTTGAAACAAATAAAAAAACTACAACTGACAAACAGATCAAAGAACTCTAATGATCTGCTAACACCTCTCTACGATTACAGACTCCAAAAACAGATCAACAAATCAAGGAATAACAAACACTTGTAGATACAAGACGTATCTAACCAAGAACCCTAGACTGCTATGATCGAAGAGTATGATCAGAGAGTATAACAACAGACTGAACAAAGAAAACTGAACAAAGAAACAAAACCCTAAACTAGTAAAGAGATGATATCTCAAAGTATTTATAGGCTGAAAGTTGTGCTTCTTCTAATGATCGAACGGTCTTCAATGAACCAATCAAACGGCTATAAAGACTTGTGTTAGTTGACGAGGATCGCCAAGTCAGCAACGTAGCTGACTTGGGCTGACTTCTGACGAGAATAAACAAACCCAATCAATTGGGCCTTGGGTCTTTGCTTGTCTTCTAATCACGAGCCCACAACAATCAACATCCAAGCCCAGCAAGCCCAGCTACAAACCAGTCCATGTCTAACAGCCCAGCAATTAGCTCCAATATGCAAAATAAAAAAAAACAAATATAAATTTCTAAATTTATAAAATCATTGTATAAAATTGTACCTTTGAATGTATATTTCAACAGTTTATAGATTTTAAATACTATTTTAAAAGCTTAATAATCTAGTCAACATGAGTTCAGTTTTTGACTATAGTTGTTAATAGCGCTCATAGCGAGTGACCGAGCGCTATAGCTAATGCGTAGCGCATTCATAGCTATCTGATTTTGACGCCTTTATAGCGAGTAAATAGCAGGATTTCATGTTTTCTTTTAATCTTTTTAAATTTAAAATAAATAGCGATCAAAATTTACGTGTATATAGATGGATTTTAGGTTTTTTGGTAAATATACATATAGAAACACCATGTTTGGATATAATATACGTATAAAATATTCATAATATATTTATTCTTGTGTTTACTGAACATAAAAATAGCGCTCGCTATTTCATTGCTATTGCTATGTAACGTATAGGTTGCTTTTCGCTATCGTCGTTCTTCGCTATTAACAACTATGGTTTTGACTTTTGACTGTATTATTAGTTTGTTACTCATTGGGACTGTAGTGTACTATTAATGGAAGATTATTTATTTTAGTTACAATTTCATGTTGTTTGCTACAAGATGGGTGATTTAAGTTTTCATTATTTGGTTAGGATTGAACCTGAATGTAGTATTACTGGCTAATGAATGTGTGAATTGTCCTAAGCTTTTAAACGTTTATTAGATTCTTTCGGTTGTTGGACTTCTTCAAGACGATGTTGACCCCATTGTTTGTTTTATGTTTGTATTTGAACCTTTTGTTTGTTATGCAGGCTGTGGTAACCTCAACATCAGCAACGTTCTTACGTGTTTTGGAAGTGAGTTGATTCAAATGTACCTCGGGGATGGTCCGAAGTTTATCAGAGAACTCTTCAGGGTTGCTGATGCTTGTCTCCATCTATTGTTTTTATCGATGAAATTGATGCTGTTGGTACAAAGAGATGTGCTTATGGATTTTTTATTTATTATCTTGGAAGATTTGTTATGAGAAAGAGAGTCAAACTAGCGTTTTTGATGCAGATACGATGCTCACTCTGGCGGTGAACGTGAAATTCATAGGACTATGTTGGAATTATTGAACCGGTTGGATGGTTTTGATTCGAGAGGTGATGTTAAGGTGATACTTGCCAGTGGCGCAGCTCTTAAGGGGCGGGGAAGGGCAGCCGACCCTCCCGAATTTTCGCTCAGAAGTTCCGATTATATAGTATTCGTATAGGAAGATAGAATTCCCACTTTCCACCCCTGGCCCTGCAACATCCTTTGCCCCTGCAACATCCTTTGCCCCTGATTTCAAACCTTGTCGTATTTGTTCTTAAACCGCACTTCATTTCCAGGTGACACATGCAGATTTTAAGAAAGCAAAAGACAAGGTTATGTTCAAGAAGAAGGAAGGCGTCCCAGAAGGTCTCTATATGTAAAAAAACTTATATTTCAGGCATATGCCTCGATGCCTCGCAACTTTCGCTAGTTTTATTCAGTCAATTCGGACGCATTATTTTGTACGTGAAAGTTTGTTTTTCTCGGTGCCTTCAGTATTTAACTATGTTATCATTCTGTCTTAACGAGTAGAAAACTGCAACTTCCCTTTTCTGGACACGAAGCAGTTGTTTACTTCATCGTAAACACTATAGCTCATGCGATGTCCTCAATTTATAGAGTAAATAGTTGTGTTCTCTAATATAAGATTGATATTTAAAACTTCAACATACTTTGTAACATTAAACCTTAAAACAACGAGATAACGTAACTTATTCTAATTACATGTTACGTGTGAAGACGGCTTGTTTCCTTGAAAGTTGGCGAACACATGGATCTTCAGGTTCCTCTTATGCTACAAGATTTAGTAGGCTAAAAGTTTGTTGTGCAAGTAACCTCCCTATGATCACTCAACCTGAAAAAGGACGACGATAATTAGTTAACACGCTATTTTATTGTTCTACTCGAAATGCTTATATAAATGGACATGGAAGTTCGTAGGTCTTGGTTTTACTGGTTTGATGATGATGATGATCAGGGTGTTATTATCTTTGTTGCTGCTGCTCAGTTTAGTTGCAATTGAGGGCATGCCTCCTTGTTTCTGCAAAAAAAAAAAAAAAAAAGTGAGCTCGAATGTGTAGGTTAGGAAAGTGGCAAAATTGGCGGGTCGGGTAAACAAGTAATGGGTCATATGCCTGAGGAATAGGTAATTTTGTCTGATGTAGACCGTGGTACTGTTGAAACGGATCCGCAAAACCAAGTACTTGTGGCTGGGTTCGACTATTTAGATTTAGAGTCAACGAACTCATCATTGGAGCTGACAGATTAGCTGTGGGACCGGCGACAGGAATAGTTGTTATGTTAAACCCTGGAGCTGGAAAACATTGGCTGAGAATAGCTGCTGATGTTGCTGCCACTACAGCCGGATTAGGCACTGATGGGCCTGGAGGTATGACCGATAGGGAAACATGGCACGGTTCATTCCCATACCCATACCCATACCCATTGGCGGATTTGGCGAATGTACTGTTGGGCGCTAGGAACATTGCAGGAACCATGCTGCATCCCATGGACATCATCTGCAAAACAAAATGGTCATAGGGCGGTGGTTATAGTGCGTTTTGGGTAACGGGTCAAAGGATTGTACTAGGTTTGGGCTGACATACTTGAACTTGTGTTTGAAGTGATATCAAATACTCAATTGCCTCATCCAACATTGAAGCTTTGTCAGACTATAAATCAAACAATTTCAATTGAGAATAACAAATCATGAAAGAAGATAAATACATATTTATCACGGACCTTATTGCAGCGAGGTATTAGTTTTTTGCAAGGCTTCATCTTCTCACTAATCCTATCGCGACGTCTCTACAATGGTACTTAACCCGGTGAATAGATGACCAAATACTTGAATCATACTTGGATTAATTACAAACGAAAAAACGACGATTGTGAAAATCGAAACATCGGTTTTAGGTTTGGTATTTGAATTTGAAAGTTGAATGTTCAGAGAGAGGGGTGAAGGGGCACTCCAAGGCTCAGGCTACTAGCCTGGTCCGACCACTTATTAGCTGTCATGTCAAATATAAGCCAAAGTAGCGTGGCCGTGAATCCATCAAATCACTAGCGGTACTCCAAGCTACAAAGCTTACCAACCTTTTTTTTTTCATTTTCATTTTAAGCAAATAAATTTTAATAAAAAACATTTATATAAAACATAATTACTAAAATGGGGTATGGTTGGTGAAAATGGGGGATGGTTGTGCTATATATATAAACATATGGGTATTTTTTTTTTAAAACTTTTTTTGACTGTTTCTGCACTGCATGGTCAATGGTAGAACGGTCAAAAAAAATTAAATGTTTTCAACCATTGCAGCTCGGCAAGGTGTAAACGAGCTACATGGTTTTTCAATGAAACCGGGTGGTGGTGGTGGTGTAGCCATTTGGCTACGGTAGCTGAACCACCCTAGCCGACGAGTGTCCTGTCCCCCCTGGTAAGTAAAATACAAACCCTCTCAGAGAGATTGTGGACTTCTACAGAACGTGGTCTTTTTGTAGAGGTTGATCCACCATGTGATTGCTTGTTTACATCCTGATATCCTTGCTCAACGTCCTTCACATAAATTGCAGTATCAATATTCTAGTTCCATTATTCTTTCTACTAGCAAAATTTTCTATTGACAGTCATATCTAGTAATGTTGGCTGTTTGTAACTTAACCCAACAACATGATATACCTTTATTCTACGGTAGTTGAAACCACCTTTCATGTATTCTAATTAGGCGTGTAAATGGAGTTTAACTGAGTCTAATGTTGTGTTATCTGAAGCTTGACTTGTTCAACTAAGAAAGTGCTTGAGCCAATGGCGGAGCTTAATTTTTTTTTTTATGGAGACCGAAAGTAAAAGGACCCTGGAAGCCGTACTCAATAAGTATAAAGTTTTGGAACAAAAATACGTAAATTTACATTATTGAGAAAAAAAAGGTCGACTTGTTTCGTGTTTATGTCTAAAGTTCTGAGATTAAGTCGATCCTTTACACCCTAATCAGCTGGTTTGAACTCTTTTTGTTTTGAATAGCCAACGGTACACACCCATAACGAAGCCCCGCACCCTTCAGGTCCGGTCCCCAGGCCCCCCTAAGGTCCAGCCCTTATTTCAGAATAACCCTACTCTGATTGGATTCGAATCTGTGACCTCCCAGGACAGAAACCCCACAAAGTAGATAAACCTTTCCACCTCCATTGCAACCACTACGCTACAATGGCTGGTTTGAAGTCTTATGAGTTAAGTTATCAGCTCTCATACAGTCACTCATACTTGAATTATGTATTTCAGATATATCGACGCATGACGCATGCATATAGATTGTGTCCCTGCATACGCAATACACGTGCCAAGAAATTCTGACTTTAACTGCCATATTGTCACGTAAATTTCAATTCAATCATGCATTTGGATTAATTTCCCACAAAAGTACATCAAATTATTTTACTACCTATTTTATATTATATAACTAACTGCGTCTCGAAAGCACGATGTTTTTTTTGGTTACGTGTACATGCTCATTCAATAAAGTGCTGCTGCCAAACGACACGCCACACAGAAAAAGTTACAAAAGCCCTAAATTTATGGATAAACAAATTTCGAGAATCGATGGTACAACTCTGTAACTAAGACTATGTGTTGCGGCCCGCGAGATCAGCTACGAGCCACATTTTGATCAACGTGAATGGCTTGATCCACAACAACCACAAGTGAACGCTGGCGGGCAAGTGACCACAATCACGTGTGCTAGCGAGGGGAATATGACCGTTGGCAACCAACTAGTCATTGGCCAACGGCTAGTTTGGCTATTTATAAAAAAAAAACCTTTTTTATTCATTTTAAACAAACAAATAGACTCTTCAATAATGACACTAGCTGATGATGTTAACTTTTAAACGGTCGCTTAAGTTTTTCGTCGAACAAAGTGTCATTCTATTTTCAAACGGACATTTAAAGGTTAAGGCTTGCATCATAGCGTTCCTATGCTCAAAGAGTTATTCGAGGTTTCCTCAAATGATCATTTGAACTTTTGAAGGCTAGGACTTACGTCATAGTGATGTGTGCTTTATCCATGACACGTTCCCACGTTCACTTGGTCACGCATGCTTGAATGAATTATGATTTATTTTGCAATTATCGACTATCCTAATTTTATGTTCATGTTTTATGTTTCCTTCAATTAAGGTAGACCATTGGAACCACATCACACACGTTGCTTATTTTCAAATGAACCGTTTAAATTAGGACTCGCGTATAATAAGAAGGTCCCATAAAATAAATAAATACTCCCTCCGTCCCAATTTAAATGTCTTACTTTCCTTTTTTGTTTGTCACAAATTAAATGTCCTTTTCCAAAATTAGAAATGTCATTTTCAGTTTTGCCCATAAAAGACAAAACACACACCACTTTTAAGGATATTATTGTCATTTTACCACATACAAACAAAATATTTCTTAAAATGTGTGTTTTTTGAAATAGGACATCTAAATTGGGACGGATGGGGTATATTATAATTTCTTTTTTTTAACAGCCAACAAATTGATGTGCCAACTACCCATGCATCCAACATGGTGAAAGCATCCATACGCTATTAGGTGAAGACACGTCTCAGGTATTCGCCCTAGAATGCACTGAGTAGCTAAACACTTACCAAACCACCAGATCCAGCAAAAACCCGACTCTTTACCTGGCCGAGAGCACGAAGATAAAGAACCAGTAAAATCCGGTAGATCAGGAATCGAACTCCTAGCCAAGTGACCAAGAGTCTTCCATCATTTCCCCGGACCACTTAGCTATAAGCTCTTAGTTATATTATAATTATTCTATCTATATTAAGAGATCAACTAATTTGAATAGTGAGTGCTAGTTCAAACCTTATTGTATATTTCCACGTCATCACCATCCTTGTCTACGGACTTACGTATCTGATCACCAGTCGGAGACGTCGCCGCCGTCTCCACACCGCCGCTCTCACCGGAACCACTACTACCGGGAGACGACGTCACACTAACACTCATCTCACACCTCTCTACCTCCTTTCCAGTCGATATATACCGCACCAACACCTACAACCGTCACGTTCGACCCCTCCACCTCCGGCGTTACCTTGCTGGAACATGACGATAACATAACCGACGGAGGTGATGGAGGCGGCGGCGGTAGGTAGGTAGGAGGGACGGTGACCGAAGCAGAAAAAGGTGGTGAAGGGTAGAGAAGGTCGTTAATATTATTGTTGTTGTTATTGTATAAATATGTTTGTAATGAAGTGTCGTCGATGGGGTAATGGAGCCAATAAGTGATATCGTCTTCTTGCATGAATAACATGTTGTTAGAAGATGGTGTCTGTTGTTCAGGCACTATTGGCTCGATGGATTTGTGTTTTTGGGTCTGCATCTCTAGACTCTAGTGTTGCAGTTTGAATGTAAATTACATCGTTGATATGTTTGGGTTGTTTTGGGTTTGGAACTTATAGTTTTGAATTAGCATATTTATATTGTTTAGTGGGGGCGTGTACGGTTTGGTTCGGTTTTATGGTAAAATTACAACTGTAACTGAAGTGTTAGGTTTTTTGTTTTAAAACTGTTTCATTCCAGTCTTTTCGGTTTTAGCAACGGTATGGTTTTTTGGTTTTTCGGTCTTTGGATTATGGTTACGTACAAATTAAAAATAAAACGTATAATTCAAGATTCAAAATTTTTCTTAGATGTTTACATTTATGTTAATATATTTAACATTTGAATTAATATTATTCACACAAACTAAACATTTTAAAGTCTAAGCTATTTTTATGTTTTTACAAAGTTTTATTTACATTTTAGGTTGTAAAACCTTGAAAATTAATTATTTTTATGCCAAATTTTGGTAATTTTTGTAGGCAATGGATAAATGATTTGAGTGATAGATAGCATAACTTATATTCGATTTGTGAGATCGAGTCGAGCATGTAGTATTATAAGAGACCGTTTAGTAATAATAATAATAAAATATATTATATTATATTTGAACTCTGCTCCGTTTTAAATGAAACCTGGGTTAAAACGTAGAGAAAAATAAGTTCGTCTTAACAGTGTATTCGACATTTAATAAAACGTTATAGTTTAGAAGTTATACGAGAAAAACGAGCGAAACATCTGAATTAAATATAATAATATAAATTTAAAACATAACATTTATAGTAACTTGTGTAGTATGATATATGTGAATATTATATATGAATCCTAAACTTAATGGCTAAGAATACTTCACGAGAATTATAACTGACGTACAAGTTCCTTCGTAGGTAGCCATATTAGTAGCTTACTAGTGGGTAACTCACGCATTGCGGCAGAGCTGACAATACGCGGTAGGAACATGATATGCATCATACACAATTAATTTGCATGTATTTTAACTGAGTCTATTTTCGCCTTTTGAGAAGATAGCATGTCATTGCTAATGAAAAAAAAAGATCACCGAAGTGTACTTCAAATGCATTGCTAAATGAGTTAGATTATATGATTGTAAACAAACACATAATATTGTCATGATTAATATTTCTTTTTAGAGTATTAAAAACATACATTTGAGTAAAAATATGTATATGTTATGAGGAATTTGAGCAGGTTATTCCCTTTTAAACTCATTTTGGTAAAATCGTAAAATACTACTCGTAAATATATAACATTAAAACTCAAAGGAGATAATGCATATGATTTAACATGATATTTTCCCCATAGCCATCTTTCTATCCCTTGAAAAGTCACCAATGTTAAGATGACTACTTATAAAGACCAATATCTACTTTGCTATATTTTTCATCTGAATTGTCTTACGTGCTGAACATTGTAACTACAGATCATTTATGTTTACACATGACTATTAAAGCTCAGAGGCCTTTGACCATAGTCACATAAATCGCTCAAATACCCACGATTTTCGTATTGGATCGTTTCGTACCGGATCGGAATTCGCAAGCGTTCCGATCGTCTCCGGTACAGTGTTCCATATCGAAATTCCAATCGATCCAATCATTAGTGTGGTACGTTCAAGGGATCGATTTTATAGTTGTGTGGATAGTATTAGAAACGCGAATTGGAGGAAAGAAATAAGGAAGAAGAAGCAAGTTACAGACAAAGAGAAAAGAAAGAAGAAGAAGGAGGAGGGAGGCAGGAGGCGTATTTTATTTTAGGGTTAAAAAAGTTTGGATATTTCAACATTTAACCCCTCTACCTTTTATCAGTTTACATTTAGGTCTTAAAAGTTATAATTTTTTATTTAAAAAGTGTAAAATAACTTTGTATATTTAAACACTTAACCTCCTCTATCTTTTTTAGTTTACATTTGATACTTTAACTTATAAATTTATAGTAAAATGTATAAAATTAACATTAAATATATATATATATATATATATATATATATATATATATATATAATTATTATAATAGGTATTTATGTTTTAATTTGGGTACACCGAACCGTATTCCATGGTACACCGTACCGCTTCGTACCGAAATGAACCTACCCCCCTCCGACCCGAATTCGTCTAGGGTAGCGAACCGCGTACCCGTACCGGAGCGAACCGCGATTTAGGTGACTATGCCTTTGATACCCTTTGTTACTTTTTTTTATTGGGTCTCTAATTCAACACATTTATTTGTTGTTTTATGAATCAGATCTATGTCTTCTTCCCTGAGGAACCGAAGGTTGGTGTTAAAACCTTGAAGACTTACACTGAACGCATGAAATCAGAAAATGTACGTTTTTCAAGCAATTTTGTTTGAACAGTTTTGCTTTAGACATCACTATAATTTTGGCTTCCTAAGTTTAATGTAAACTAAAGCGCTTCTAAATGAAAGCTTTCTTATAGGAGATTGCTCTTTTTATTTTTTTTTATTAAAGTTCTCGCTTCCTACGCTTAACATAAGCTAAAAACACCTCTAAACTTTTTGTTGTGCCGGAATGTATATGAATCATAGCATGCTATCATTTAACCGTCCTCTATAGCCGCTAGAAGCTTAACCATATATACATACTTACAGCTTATATACGACTTCTTTAATCGTTTTAAGGTTTTAACTATGTTCATGCTCCATAATGTCGACTCCACGGCAACACGCGTTTTAACCCAGAATGGGTTGTGATTCGTAATATACATAAGTAAATATGATATTGGATGAAAACCCGTCGCAACGCGCAGGCACTTCTACTAGGGTTAGATAATGGTTGGGTTGTTTTAGAATAAGGTCATGCTCATATAAACATGTATGTGTTCAACCCATGATTGATAAATTGTGATGTTAATCTAAAATGAATGTTGTGCATTAGTATTACACGTAATGTGTGTGTAAATAGGTCTTTAAAAGGTCCAAATATGGTACTAGGATGCAGTGGCGAAGCTTGGTTTTGAAATCGGCGGGGGTCGGACTCAAATTTTTTTCGAACGGTAGTGAAAAATCGGAGGGGGCCGGACTCAACCCGGACATAATTTACCTACGAAAATCGCAAATTTCCATTACTGCGCCAAAAAACAGGGGGGGCCAGGGCCACCCCTGGCCCCAAATAACCTTCGCCTCTGCTAGGATGATTGAAAGTTGCAGCCATGATCTGGGGCTTAAAAAATGACAAAAAAAAATCAAGTTTTGAAGGAATTCCCGAAGGTGCAGACCGGCCCAACCATAAGCTACGGGCCCCCACTGTAGCTTACGGCGGGTACAAGCAAGAAAAAAAAGGGGGGTAGTCGTAGGCTACGGTTTGGGGTATGGCGGGTTCCTTTCCGGGTCTTTTTGAGCTCGGTTTGGGCCCCTTTTGATTCACATATGTATTGTTTTATCTTGAAATTATTATTGGGATCGTTTTAACTAACTTAATTTCCTAATCTTGTGTGAATCAAATCTTAGGTTCGTAGCATGCTTGGAAGGATGACTAGCTTTCTGGAAAGAACGAACATTTGATCTCAAACTCGCTTCGGCAACAAAATATGTTTGTGTAGTAAACAATATCATGGTTGATGTTTATGGATTTTGAGACTTGTAAATGTTAGCATCATATGTGTTTGATTTTTAGTTTAAAATATCCAAATCATGATTATCATTAAAATTTTTTGTAAACTTGTATTTTGGGATAATAGTTAATATACGCTATTCTGAACTAAATTATGATAAATGTCGTATTAGAAATGGTCGGGTCTTATAACTTTCTTTGGGGGTCGACTTTGGATAGGGAAATGATGAATTGGGTGTCTTGGCATAATTCCATGGCTCCAAAGGACTATGGGGGTTTGGGTTTTGGGTCGCTCTGGTTGGGGAACTTGGCGATGTTAGCCAAATGGTGGTGGCGGTTTAAATTAGAGAAAGATAGTCTTTGGAGAAGGGTGGTTTGGGCATTCCATAGTGGGTCGAGATCCTGGAACTTTATTTCGGTTCGCCTTCAAATCTCGGGTACGTGGAAAGCTATCTGTAGCATCGGGGATGACTATGAAGTGTTTGGAGTTGATTTGGAAAACTTGTTTCGAGGTCGCCCAGGTTCTAATAGTCGAATTCTTTTTTGGAAGGAGAAATGGCTTTTGGAAGATACACTGCAGAATTGATGTCCTAACTTGTTCCATTTAGAAAGGTTTAAAAACGCCATTGTTTCCGAGTGGGTGGTGGGTTCGAATGAAGTAAGGATATTACAATATTCGTGGTCGTGTGCTGAGACTCAGGAACTGCAGGTCATTTCTAAGGCGCATCAGGGGTTTGGTTTTGGATTAGAAGACGATGGGTGACGGTGGGAGGCTGACGGGTCGGGCAGAAAGGAAATATTTTGTTGATAGGCCAGGATCTTGTGTGGAATAATTGGGCGCCGATTAAAGTCAACTTTCTGGTTTAGAGGCTCATTCAAGATAGGCTCCCTATGGCGACCGCGCTTGCACATATAAATGTTCAAGTCCCGGACCTGAGATGCAGATTCTGTAATGAGGAGATGGAATCGGCTCTCAGGATGCTTTACTCCTAACCCCACAAGGTTCCGAGACGGAGCTTAACTTGAGTCTCTGTTGTTCCTCTTGCCGCTTTGTGTCACAGGTGTGGGAGTTTGTATCGGATTGATGCAGGCTGCGACCATTATTCATCTTGGAGCTGAAGGATTTTGTGATGTTACACAAGCGCTTTGGAGGTTCAAAGAAGTGGAGGAAAGTTGTGTATGTGGTTATTCAAGCGACTCTATGGCTGGTTTGGAAATGGCGAAACGAGATAGTCTTCAATGGCAAACGGGTCAACATCGGGTGATTGAAGGAAGAGATTAAAGGCCTTGCTTTCTTATGGGTCAAAAATAGTGGAAATGTTGGGGGTTTAACTTGGGAAGATTGATGTAGGTTTAATATTTCCATGTATGTTTAGTTGATGTTAGAATCTTGGTGAATGTATGTTCCTTTTTTTTTTTTGAAAAAATGCTTTCATTAAAACAACGCCAAAACGGTCCTCAAAACAGGGACCAAAGGCTCAAACCACTATAAACATATACAACGGAAAACGATACCAATCCTTCCAAGTAATCGTATAACATTTATATCTACTTTTAACCCAAAGGTACGTGAGGGACTTTACTCTAGCCACGATCTTCTCCACAGTAGGACGCATACCATTGAAAACCATGTCGTTTCTAGCGTTCCACAATGACCACATAGTAACCACTATAATCCCGTGCACTATATTCTTCTTTTTCTTGCAGCCCTGGACTGATTTATAGACTTCCAATAGATCTTTAACCTCGAAAGCGTATATCGGATTTAGCCGGCACCATTTACCAATCCAATCCCAAACCATTGAAGCGATAATACAATCCGAGAGGATGTGCATCACTGTCTCCTCATTGTCATTACACCAAGTGCAAAACCCATCTTCCATGTTAACATTTCTACGTAATAACGCCATCTTTGTTGGAAGCCTATTCATCTCCGCTCGCCAAGCCATAATGGAACATTTCAAAGGAACCCATGAGACCCATTTGAAGTTAAAGTTGTCCCCAAAATCCGATCTTTATTTGGTGAATGTATGTTTCTGGTGGCTGACTAACAGTTGGTTAGTCTGTTTTATTTGCTGAATAAAATATTTTGGTTGGCCTTTCAAAAAAAAGTAACATGGGCCTTGGAATTTAATTATAGAAGGACTAGCTGATTATCCCGGGAAGGTCCCGGGGTTGAAAAATCTAATATAACGTGATATTAAGTTCATACAATTGATGGAAGGAATGAATTTAGAATTAGACAAAATTGCAGAAAACGTCCTTTATGTTTACCCAAAGTTGCAGGTTTAGTCCTTTAACTTTAAAAGTTGCAGGATACCTCCTTTATCGAAGTTTTTGTTGCAGGAAACATCCTTTACACTAACGCCGTTAAATTATCCTGTTAAGTTACCCTCACATGCCAAGCATGTGAGGGTATTTTCGTCAATTTGTATTTAAAGGACCTTTTATGCAATTAAAACAAAAATAACAACATAACAATAAAGGAGGGACTAAACTTGTCAAAGTTTGGAAGTTTTTAAAACAAACTCATCCTCTCTCTCTCAGACTCGTTTTTCCGGCGATGGTCGTCGCCGGCGACCACATTCCGGTTGACGGAGTGATTCGGCTTCAGAGTAATAGCCGTATGAATTTATGGTGGTGAGTTAATGCCCCAACAACCCTTGTGGAGGGTTATATTTATAGGAGGCGAAGCACCTGAGCATTAATTAATCGTGATGATGAGGTCGGCGTGAACAGTGACGGCTGTCACTGTTCAGCCTGACTCGGTATGGGTCAATTATTATTTAATTATATTTTGGCAGGCGACGTGTGTTAGTCTATTGGTCCATAGCCGTCTTTTGATTTGTCCGTTGGGTTATATATGTTTCGTCTTTGTCCTCTGGTCCGTTCATATTGTCCATTGGTCCGTCCGTATCTTTCATCCGTTCTATCCTAGTTCGTCTTATAAGTCCGTATGTCTAAGGTAATATGTTGTAACTTCTAAGTATTTGGTCATTTTGGAACGGTTCGTCATTGAATGTCCGATGCGGTACCTTACGGTACGGTACCCGAGTCATCAGCCCCCCAGTTCGGCGTTTCGTTTGGTTACAATCGGATCGTCGAACTTCCGATGATTCTTCCCTTTTTATTAAATTTATTATTATATTTATTATTGTATTTATTATTTAAATTTTTTTTTTTTTACAGCAACTGACACGTGTCGAGTGCTTATTGGTGGAAGGCGTACCGCCTTACTGTTTCTGACGAGACGTTTCGCGTTTCCCAACGCTTGTCTTCGGTCCCCTATAAATACTCCCATCTCTACAGTACCCACCTCATTTCATTCGGCTGCAGAGCAATCGTCCGGTCATACTCTGTTCCTCCGATTCATCAGGTTCGTATTTACCTGTCTCTCGTTGTTTTTAAGTATGGTAGGTAAGAAAGACATGCACATCCATTTTTCTAAAGTTGCAGAACCGTCCTTGACGGCGTTCTGTAGCAAATATTTTGACACCTCCGTTTATAAACCTATCGTGCCTAAACCCACTGAAAAGATTTCCGATTGCCCGAAGGGTCACATTGGCCTTTATACTCGTTTCTTTGATTTTTCGTCTCTTCGCCTACCCTTATCGGTATTCTTCCTTGAATTCCTCCAGTATTATGAACTGGACATTCGGCAGCTTAGCCCTTTAGGCGCTATGAAGGTCATTCATTTTGAAATCGTTTGTAGAGCCCACGGTGGGGTCCCTACACTCGGTTTATTTCGTCAATTTTTTCAATTGAGCGTTGCCGGCGACTGGTTTACGGTTGCCGAACGATCGAAAACCCGGTCTATCCTTTCAGACACCTATTCCAGCTTAAAGAATTGGAAGGATAGGTTCTTTTGGATGCCGGACAACGTGGTTCCGTTCCCTATGCCATGGCGCGACCTTAAGGCCACTTTAAACAAGAAGCATGAAGATGATGTTTACGATGGGGAACTTTACGATAAACTTTTAGAGAAACCTACCCCTTTACAAATTTATCCGAAACTGATCTTGGTGTTGGCGGGTCTCAGCCGGAAGTGGCCTTACCCGGAAGCGGAACCAATAATTAAGAAAGGAGATAAGGGTATATCCCCTTTTTAGATCCTTCGATTTACTTTCCTCTCTGACTTAATTATTGTTAACTCGTTTGTTCTTTTCTCTTTTTTTTTTTCAGAGATGAGCTTGCTGGGTTTTGTTAAGCGTAAGGGAAAGGGGTTGGTGGTTACATCAAGACCCCTTCAAGAGGGTGAAGACGATGTTATAAGCCGTACAGAGGGGATTACTTACAACATCCCGATCACAGAGAAGGATGATGTTTTCCGCCGTCCCCAGGGTAAGGATCCTATTCAAGATTCTGAGAAGGAAGGATCCGGTGCGGCTGACAGGGGGCAGGGGCCGTTGAGTGACCATTCTAGCCCGAAGCAGCCTTCGGGTGGGGGTTCTCCGCCCCAGACCCCAGCAGGGGATGCTAGCCAGGCCAGCGGTTCAGATGGGTCTTCGGATACCCCTGGCCGAAAAAGGAAGGCACCGGACGTTGTGACCGATCGGAACTCTTCTGAGCATAAGAGGCACAAGGATGCAAGTAGTTCGAAGGAATCGGAATCGTATGCGGTCGATGATCCTTACGTCCCCAACTGGACAGTTAAGAATGGGGACACACTAGCTGACCCGACCATCTATTACCAAATCCTTCATCACTGTATCCCTCCTGGGGAACTTTCAAGGCATCGTGACCGAAAAGATAATCACCCTGCCGAAGGTGCCAGTGTGTCCATTGTTCGTTCCTTGAACTCTGTGGCTGAACTTGTTCAGGCGTACCATCGGTTATCCGCCCATGAGTCTAGGCTGAGGAACAAACTTGGGTTGAGCTCTAAAGAGATCGGGCGATTGAACGGCAAGATTCGGAAGCTTAAAAGAGGGGGTTCTGGCACTAAGGCTATGGAAGAACTGAAAAGCAAACATGCGATTGAGCTGGAAGAGTCCCGGAGTGCCAACAAGCAGCATGTTGAGGAGGTGGAAGAGCAGAACAGTCGGCTGAGCTTGGAGAAAGCCGAGTTAGAGAAGAAACTGGAGTTGATGGAGGGGGAAAACAGTCGGTTGAAACGAACGGTTACGAGCCTAGATGAGAAGGTTGCTAAGTTTGGGGAGGAAAAATCGGCATGGAAAGTAGCGAAGGTGAATTATGACAAGGCTTTGAGTGAGGGGGATAAGGTCATCGAGAAGCTGAAAGAAGTTATAAAAGAGACGGAGGATGACAGGGATGCGGTAGTCGGTGAGGTGATTCCGGTCGTGGTTAGCCGTTTGATGAAGTCTACTGAGTTTCTTAAACCGTTAGGTGAAATGGAATAACTCTTGTGGAGTGCAGCTTTCCATGATGGAATTTTGGCAGGTAAATTTTATCTACTTACAGTTTTTCGTGATCATCCTTCTTAATGTGGTCCTTATTTTGTGTGTTTTAGGTGTAGAAGGCTTCAAGGCCGGGCGGAAGGTGGAGGAGATAGACGGATATGATAAAGATGCTAACAAGACTTACGAGGATGGGGTAAGGTTATGGGAGAAAACCGCATACCCATACTTAGAGCAAATCAAGCGTCTGGAGCAGAAGCATTCATCCGACGTGTTGCAGGTTATGCCGTCAGGCATGCTTCTGGATAAGAACTAGTTAGCGGTTTGTTGATATTTGTTAACGGTGTTTATCCTCAGACATGTTTTTTTTTCTTTTAATTTGCTAAACACATTTGGTATGTTCGGCCCGGCTTCGTCCGGTTGATATTTTGGGTTACCTTTTAGCTTGACGCATGTATGCATCATGTAATTTTTTGTCAGCTTTTTACATGTTACTTGTTTGGTATGGTTTGATCGAAACAAAATTCGTGGAGCACCGTATGTAGGCGTCCTTGAGTAGGTGACATATTCTAGGGCGTCGATTCCCTTTACCGAGCGATACGCTGACTCGGTCGGCATATTCGAAGGTGCCGGGCCTGTTACAATATATATATATAGACGAATGTGGCTCGTCGCTCAAAAATGATTGTCATTAATTCAATTTTCCTTCAAAATACATGATGTTTGACAACCATACATTTTTATTCATTCTTAGCATACCTAGGCTTGTTTATTTTTTTTACTTAGATGAAATACTTCTTGAGGCTTGCAACGTTCCAATGCCTTGGAATCATCTTCCCATCCAGATCCGCTAACTTGCACGACCCCTTCTCATGTACCTCGACCACCTGATACGGACCTTCCCAGTTGGGCCCGAGCTTGCCTGTGTTTTCTTTTCTACTTGCTTCATTACTTCGCAATACTAGATCCCCTGGAGTTAAAGTCAGCTTCCTCACTCTGCCATCGTAATACTTTTTCATCTGCTGCTTGTACTGGGCTTCCCTTATGGCAGCGGATATTCGGTACTCTTCGAGGTTGTCTAAACTGAGCATCATCTTATCATTGTTTCCCTCCGGAGGTCGGAGAATCCGTTCCGTAGGTGTCATTATTTCCGCAGGCACCACTGCTTCGGCTCCGTATACCAGACTGAAAGGAGTTCTCCCGTGACTTGACTTTTCTGTCGTCCGGATTGCCCACAGGACGTTCGGTAATTCTTTCAGCCAATCTATTCCATACTTCCCCAATCTCGTCTTTAACCCATGTAGGATCGAGCGGTTCATACGTTCAACCTGTCCGTTTGCTTGGGGGTGTGCTACGGAAGCAAACACTTGAGCGATTCCCATTTTTTCACACCAGACCCTGAGTCGTTTGTTGGCGAACTGCGGACCGTTGTCCGTGATTACTTTTCCAGGTAAACCGTATCGGCACACCAGATTTTCCCATATGAAGCTTGTGATTCGTTCGCTTGTGATCGAAGACAAAGGCTTTGCTTCCACCCACTTGGAGAAGTAATCAATAGCAACTAGCAAGTACTGCACCCCTCCCTTAGCTTTCGGGAAGGGTCCCAGAAGATCCATCCCCCATTGATAGAAAGGCCAAGGGGATGTAATGGGGACAAGATCATGTTTGGGTAGTCGAGGGATCGGTGCATGCACCTGACATGACTCACATTTTTGACTTATCGTCCCCGCATCCTTCCTCATGGAGGGCCAGTAGTACCCTAGATTGAGGGCCTTTGTCACCAGTGACTGAGCACCGATGTGCATGCCGCATAGGCCTGCATGTATCTCTGTCAGCAGTTCAATTCCTTCAGCGGGGCTTACGCACCGGTATGACGGAGATAGGTACCCCTTTTTGAACAAGAGGCCCCCATGTAATTCATATGCCTTACTTCTTTCCATGAGTTGTTTGTCTTCGACCGTTTCTCCCTCCAAAATACGGATAAAGGGAGTGCGCCAATCGTTCTCCACGTTTATGGTGCACACCTGGTGATTTTGTTCTTGATCGACCGATGCTTCTTCTAACACTTCCACTATCACTCTTTTGGTGAGATGAGCAAATGCCACGGAGGCCATCTTGCTCAATGCATCGGCTCCCTTGTTCTTACTCCGGGGAATTTGTATGATCTCACATGACTTGAACAATTGCTTCAGCCTTTTAACTTCCGTTGCGTATTTTCTCATCATATCATCCATTGTTTCGAAACCGTCGTTCACTTGGTTGGCAACCAGTTGTGAGTCAACGAAGACGTTTAACTTATCAATCTTCATCTTGGATGTTATTCTTAAGCCTGCCAAAAGCGCTTCGTACTCGGCCATGTTGTTTGTGCATCTGAAATTTAGCTTAATGGCATATGCGACTTCGATTCCGGCTGGATCGACAAGAACGAGGCCAGCGCCTGACCCGTCCTTGCTGGACGCCCCATCGGTATAGAGGCACCAACCGTCTCTGGTTCCAGAACTTCCTTCGGAACATGCCACCGAATCTATGATCATTGGGTCTTCGTGATTATTATTTTCTACCAAGAAATCAGCTAACACTTGCCCTTTTATTGCCAACCGAGGTTTGTACTCGATCCCGTAGGATCCCAATTCTACGGCCCATTTCGTCAGTCGACCGGCAATCTCGGGCCGATTCATTATGTCTTTCAGAGATGAGTTGGTCAATACCACGATTGGGTGTGCTTGGAAATACCGCCGTAATCTTCTGGCTGTGTGGACCAAGGCTAAGGTGATTTTCTCGATTGGCGTGTATCGCGTTTCTGCATCTTTTAAGCACCTGCTAACAAAGAATATTGGGGCAAAGCCTCTTGGCCGGTCGCAGCAAAGAACGCTGCTAACGGCTTCGGTTCCGGCGGCCAAGTATACAAACAATGTTTCCTCCGGTTCTGGTACCGTCAGAAAAGGAAGACACGCCAAGTGTTCTTTCATCTGTTGGAAAGCTAATTCGGCATCAGCAGTCCATCGGAAGTCATTTCTCGTGCACCCCTTTAAGGTCTTGAAGAAAGGTAAGGATTTCTCAGCCAATTTGGAGAGGAATCGGCTGAGTGCCCCTAGCTTGCCGTTTAGACTTTGAACCTCTTTCCTGCTTCTCGGGGATCGCATATCCATCACCGCCTTTACCTTATCTGGGTTGGCTTTTATCTTTTTCTTGGCCACCACATGTCCTAAGAAACGACCCTCTTCCATTCCAAAGAAACACTTGGAAGGATTCAACTTCATGTTAACTCTCCTCAAGTTGTTGAACGTTTCGGCTATGTCCATCAATAGCCGGGTCTCATCATGACTCTTGATCACTAAATCGTCCACGTATGCTTCCATGTTTCGGCCGATCTGTCTCACAAAAACCATGTCAATAAGCCGTTGGTAGGTGGCACCTGCGTTCTTCAAGCCGAAAGGCATTTTCTTGTAGCAGAAGAGGCCTTGGCATGTATGGAAAGCTGTTTTTTCTTCGTCTTCTCTGGCCATCTGGATTTGATGATAACCTTTGTATGCGTCCAGGAAACATTTGAATCGGAAACTAGCCACCGAGTCTACTTTGGCATCAATCTCCGGTAAGGGGTAATGATCTTTTGGGCAGGCTTTGTTCAGATCTCGGTAGTCTATACACACTCTCCATGACCCATTGGCTTTAGGAACTACCACCGGGTTGGACACCCAAGCCGGGTATTGGACCTTCCTCATGATTCCAGCTTCCTCCAGACTTCTTACTTCTTTCATAACCACAATATTCCGTTCAGGAGCCAACGAGCGCTTCTTCTGCACTACCGGTGCTTTCTGGGGACTTATGTTCAAGTGGTGCTCAATGATGTACCGCGGGATCCCGGTCATGTCTGAAGGAGACCATGCAAAGATATCCAGATTGTTTCTTAAGTATCGGAGCAAGTGCCGCTTGCACTCTGGGGAGAGCGTCCTTCCGATGCGGATAGTCTGTTCTGGATATTGAGGATTGATTTCCCATTCTTCTGGGGCGTCTTGATCTGCTGCGGAGTACCCTACTTCGGGGTATTGCACCAATGTTTCAACTGTCGCGATTCCCCATAGGGTGGGGAATTTGATCAGACCATGTGCAGTAGAAGGTATCATACTAAACTTCCTGATGCCCGGCCGCCCGATGAGAAGATTGTGGGGAGACGGTGCGTCTATGACGATGAAATTCAATGCCTCTACTCGGCGTTTATGGCCTTCACTTATTTCGACGTGGAGCTGAACTTGACCGATGGGTGCCACCTTTTCACCGGCGAAACCTACTAAGGGGTAGGATACAGGCATTAAGCCTCTTTGCATCTCCTCCGGCAGCTGCATGAAACATTGCTTATACATAACGTCCGAAGCGCTACCACCATCAATATACGACCGGTGGACCCTCTGGTTTCCTATTGTAACACATATGATCAGCGGGTCTTCTCGGGCGTCTTCATCGAAGGCTGGATCAAACGTCATGGGGATAGAATTCCAACATTTTCTCCCATCATCTGTGTCAATGAAGGTTCTGGGTCTCTTTAGCGCCGTTGTGGCTCGGATGGTCAAAACGTGAGTCTCTTTCTGTTTACCGTCGCTTCCTCTCTTTCTTCCCTTAATTTCTTTTACCAGATGAGCCAGCTGCCCTGATTGGACTGCTTCTTCAATTTGCTTTTTGAGTTGGAAGCATTCATTCGTATCATGCCCCTTGTCTTCATGAAACTCGCAATATTTTCGCGAGCTTTGCTGCCGAGCTGTTTTCTTCAGGGGAAAAGGAGGCTTGAATTTGACGTGCTCCTGCTCTGTGGCAAGTATTTCTTTAGGAGTCTTAATCAACTCGGTGAACGCTATTTCCCTTTTGTACTGACCGGTCCGCGAACTGGTCCCTTCTTTTCCGTCCGCCATCTTTCGGTCGTCGGAAGACCGATTACGAAAAGTGTCGTTCTTTCCGCTCCTATCTTCCGAACGGTAAGGAACCCTCTGAGACCCATCTGGGCCTCTACGCCGATTGTCTATGGCTTGAGCTGCTTCTTTTCCCCTTACAAAATCTTCAGTTCTTCGGATAGCTTCTTCCAGACTAAGAGGGACTCTAGCATTTGGGTCTTCTACTAGCTGCTTTGTTCTCAGGCCGTGTAGGTACCCTGATATCCGCATCTTTTCATCAGCCCCCCGGACTTGCAGGGCTTCCTCTTTGAACCGCGTCACAAACTCTTTCAGACTTTCTCCCTCCTTTTGTTTTATGTTATGGATCTCTACGGGATCCTTCATGTGTTTGCGTTGCTGCCGGAAGTGTTTCAGAAAACTAGTTTTCATGCTTTTAAATGAGTCGATGCTCTCAGGAGGAAGGCTATTGAACCACACTCGTGCGACTCCTGACAGAGTTTGAATGAACATGTGGCAGCATGTGGGCATAGGCCACCCATCCATATGCGCTGCTCCTTCGAACAACATAATATGATCTTCTGGGTCGGTCGTTCCTTCGTACACCTTCATGTTCGAGGGCATTTTGAAACGAGTAGGTGAGACGAAATTCGCTATCCGAGAGGTGAACTTCGAGCCCTCGTCTGGTTTATACGGTCGATGCAAGTCATCCGGGTCATCGGTGTTGATCAGCTCGGTATGCACGATGGGGCCGGTGTTAATCGGTCCGGGGGTGGTAAGGTTGGCATGGACATTGGGGCCTTTGGCGTGTTGGTGTATCATGTTAGTGAGCCAGGAAGCAGGAGTGGCGCTCAAGCCGATGGTTTCGGTTACTGATGCGGAAGATTGGCCGATCGCCGCACCATGAGTAGGTTCAACGTCGTCGAAGGATAGCTTCAGGGCTAGGCCTTTGGCTCTTTCTTGTCTTACATAGTCGTTCATTAATTCTCGCAATTGCAGGAAATTGGTTCTTACTAACTCGGGAGAGACCACCGGTGGAGTGTCCGGAGGTGGATCTTCCGAGGATGGATCAGAGGTTGACATGTGTGATTAGTGGGACTACTGCGCCGGCCCCACGGTGGGCGCCAAATGTTGAAGGGTTGGAAAGTGGATGTTCCGGTTGACGGAGTGATTCGGCTTCAGAGTAATAGCCGTATGAATTTATGGTGGTGAGTTAATGCCCCAACAACCCTTGTGGAGGGTTATATTTATAGGAGGCGAAGCACCTGAGCATTAATTAATCGTGATGATGAGGTCGGCGTGAACAGTGACGGCTGTCACTGTTCAGCCTGACTCGGTATGGGTCAATTATTATTTAATTATATTTTGGCAGGCGACGTGTGTTAGTCTATTGGTCCATAGCCGTCTTTTGATTTGTCCGTTGGGTTATATATGTTTCGTCTTTGTCCTCTGGTCCGTTCATATTGTCCATTAGTCCGTCCGTATCTTTCATCCATTCTATCCTAGTTCGTCTTATAAGTCCGTATGTCTAAGGTAATATGTTGTAACTTCTAAGTATTTGGTCATTTTGGAACGGTTCGTCATTGAATGTCCGATGCGGTACCTTACGGTACGGTACCCGAGTCATCAGGTATTTTCGTCAATTTGTATTTAAAGGACCTTTTATGCAATTAAAACAAAAATAACAACATAACAATAAAGGAGGGACTAAACTTGTCAAAGTTTGGAAGTTTTTAAAACAAACTCATCCTCTCTCTCTCAGACTCGTTTTTTCCGGCGATGGTCGCCGCCGGCGACCACATTCCGGCCAAGTACTCCGACGAGGTTTTTAAAGCTGATTATTAACGTTTTAAACTTTTCCCCATTGTCTACTTGCATTCTTTGTGCACGTGACCATGCGGATGTTGTGATCTGGTTATTAGGACATAGAAACTGGCTAAACAAGTAAATAAAGAAACATAATTAGAAGACAAAAAAACTAAATTAAATAAATCCAACCGAAGGTGTCGACGTGGGGGCATATGCATGTGGATGTGGATGTTGTGATCTGGTTATGGTGGATCCTCAAACATGGGTAAATGGATTACCCATTTTACCGGTGTGTTTCCTAACTGCAAGTCGCAAATACGTCGAAATAGAACAATTTGTTGGCCTAGGCCTAAATATACAACAACATACCTTGTAAAACCTCCAACTTTAGTAGCCATTTAATGTTTGCCTCTACTTCTTGAATCTATTATAGCATTAATCAGGAGTAATAGCAACAAAATCAACAAGAAAGTCATTCAAACTTTAAAATAATAGTGAACATATTTGATACCAATATGTACACACACATATATTTATAGAATAAGTTCAGTACATAAGCATATTCAATTTTGAAAATTAATAGGTTCCTATAAATAGGTTACTTACTAAGAGTAAAGATCAAATACATATAGTTTTTTTGTAAGAACTGTGAGAATCAAAGGGGGTAAAAAAAATTTATTTTTTTTTTTAGAATTTTTTTTTCCCATGTGCTTAAGCATTCTTTCTAGATGAATAATACAAAAAAAAATTTTAAAAAAAAAATTTTTTTAGTGTAATTACGTCATTAAGGTAAATACATTAGTTTACACTAGAGTAATTATGTAATTACTCTACATGTAATTACTCTACACCAAATTTTTTTTTTTTTTTTTTTTTTTTAGTTTTCAATACTATAATACATGTTTAACAATATGGGGAAAAAAAATTTTAAAAAAAAAAATTTTTAAAAAATACCCTCCTTTGATTCTCACAGTTCTTACCAAAAAAGCTATTTGTACCGGATCTTTCCCCTACTTACTAAAGTAATAAACTGCAATTGTTAAAAACACACATTCAGTTCATGAACAAAAAAGTCCGCATGGTCACGTGCACAAAGAATGCAAGTAGACAATGTTAGCACCGGGCGTTTTAAAACAGTCGCCGATACTCATTTTACGCCCGATCTAACCCGGCCGGAATGTGGTCGCCGGCGGCGACCATCGCCGGAAAAACGAGTCTGAGCGAGAGAGGATGAGTTTGTTTTAAAAACTTCCAAACTTTGACAAGTTTAGTCCATCCTTTATTGTTATGTTGTTATTTTTGTTTTAATTGCAGAAAAGGTGCTTTAAATACAAATTGACGAAAATACCCTCACATGCTTGGCATGTGAGGGTAACTTAACAGGATAATTTAACGGCGTTAGTGGTAAAGGTCGTTTTATGCAACCAAAAGTTCATTAAAGGATGTTTCCTGCAACAAAAACTTCGATAAAGGAGGTATCCTGCAACTTTTAAGGTTAAAGGACTAAACCTGCAACTTTGGGTAAACATAAAGGACGTTTTCTGCAATTTTGTCTTAGAATTATGTTTGTGGTTTGTTGCTAAATAAGAAAGATGGTAGTTTAAAAAAAATACACTCGTACATTCAACAATATTGTACATTAAAATTCATAAATTATATTCGTAATACTTATATAGGCTGTTATATTTTAACATGGACACATGGTTCGAAGTTCGAAGGTTGTAAACAGTTGATAATATTAAAAATTAAGCATGTTTTGTTTACAGCCAAAAGTTAAATCAACTCAATAAGGCTCATCATGAAACATTTATCGAAAAATAATAACAAAAGCACTGACTACTTGATTGAACAACTCGATGAGTCGGTGACTTAAAAAAAACGTTTGTTTTTTTTTAATTTGCGAATATTGTAAACTAAAATACATAAATTATATCCCTAATCATTACATACGCTGTTATATTTTAACATGAACCGAACTTCGAAGGATGTAAATAAGTTGATAATATTTAAAATTAATCATGTTTTGATTACAGCCAAACAGCTTATGTAATGAAGTTTTTATAAAAAAACAAAAACAAAAGCAATACAAAAACATAAACATTAATGTATAAAAATAAGTTTTTAAATACCTTGCAGGATTGTAGATGTAGCTCAACGAAGGTTTATGAAATTGTAATTTTTTATGTTGATGTTAAGGGTCTATTTATAATGGTTAAATATAATGGTTAAAGCTTTACTTTAAATTTAGAAGATATATGTTAATTAAAAATTGAACATATCTATTTTTTTTTTAAATGAGTACATAGATATCCAATAATTTATTTATGTATATCAAATATCAAATCTTAAATAATAACGAAATAAGATAATCCTTTTAATTAAAAATTGAACATATCTATTCTTTTTAAATGAGTACATAGATATCCAATAATTTATTTATGTATATGAAATATTAAATCTTAAATAATAACGAAATAAGATAATCCTCTTGAGAAACCTAATCTTATGTACAAAATAATTAAAAAGCACTAAAATCTTTCAATTAAGATGCCACGTGGCAGTTTCATGGAGAGGTTGAAGCCACCATTGCACGCCACGTCAGCAACTTTCAATTCTTTTATATATATTAATAGATAATAGATTATCGAGCTAAGTTCCTGGGGAATTACCGACATCATCTTAATGGTTAAAGAGACCAAGGATATATAGTCCATAGGCTGGGTTAAAACTTACTTAAAGGACACACAATTTAATAGGCTTTAAAAATGAAATTAAAGTCCATATTTTGTTGGGTTTATTTAAAAACGAATTAAGATTAAGGGGAGTGGGCGTGAGGCACCCAGTCAAGTCCCAAACATCATCCCCTACCTTGGGTGAGTTCGGTTTTGCCCCTTGGAGTCAGGGAGGAGACCGGGCGTGGGGCATGTGGGGATGAGGTGGAGGCATCTCATTGGTTTTTTCAATAAATAAATAAGCTTTTAAATATTTAAAACCCAAACCCTTCAATCCCCTCTCTTTTGAGGGCTTGAGTTTTGGACCCCACTTTTACCACATGACAACTCATGCTCCGAACCCAAACACCCGTTCGCTGCACTCTAAAGCCCATAGTTAAAGATGCTATGGAGTAAGGGACACATAGTCTAATGGGCTGAATCAAAAATGAAATTAAACCCATGGGTCACATCTATCTGTTATAATAATTGAAAGCAATAAATCTCACATGACATTTAAATTGGGCATCCTCCCCCTTGAGTGTGTCATGTGGCAATGACATGTCATTAATGATATAAAATTAAAATTAAAAATATGTCATGTGGCATTAAGTGATTTTAGAAAAAAAAATAAAAAACAAAATTGATTTTTCTCCCTTAGTTTCCTTCTATAATTTTTAAACGTTAATATCTTTTTATTTTTAGCTTCAATAAAAAATTTCATTCATAAACACATAAACACGACTAATTACATCAAGATAGCGGGCAGGCGGGCAACAAGCTGCGCCGCCACCCCTTTCTGGATGGCAAACCCTAACCTACTGAAAACGAACCCATGTCCCCCCGGAGTTGAGACATTGCTATGAATAACCCGTTGGACTCTGGTTAGGAAACGGATGGCTTCCGGTGCCAAAGAGCCAAAGGTATCAAATGCCAGGGGAACAAAAACGTGTTGGTTCTCCTCGCAAGCTTTAGCATGCTTCTCAACTTTCTTCGCCTCTGCTTTCCGCACTGCTTGCCCTACTAAAAAACCACTATCCCTCAAACCAACCAGAGGAGATACACCTGTTAGGTCGACGCAAGCATGTTTCCCCCCGGCCCACCCAAAGACAAGCAGGTCTGCTGGACGTAGGGTGGATCTCCCGTCAGCGGGGTCCGAGAGGAAATTCACAGGAGCTTCCCTCTTGGCTGATATCCCAGCCCTTCTTAAAATGTCCCAAAGAACGTCCCGGACCCAGTCATGTCTATATTTGAAACCAGGCAACTCCTTACAATGAACCGCGTGTTCCCCGTATTTGTCCAAGCATGCCTTACGGCAAATCGGACAGACTTCATCTTCATGGTACATGGGGATCACCAAACGATATTTAAGAATTGCCCTGTATTCAACCCTAGACATGGTTTGGCCCAAACCTTCGATTGGAATAACATTCAGGAAATCTTGGGCATGGGGGCTTTGCAAGCATTCAATAACTGCCTTTTGGCGGGGGGACAGATCAAAAGTTTCACCCAGGCTCTGTGCGATTTTGCCAAAGAGGGCATTCGCCAAAGTTTTCTGAGGCTTTGGGGGGGCGGTATCCTTGTTAGAAAAACCGCCAATATCAAAACCTGGGAGAAAGTCATTTATCCTTTCGAGGGCCTGTACGTAGTCCAAGTCCATGTCGACAACCCCACTATTCCTTAAGATGTAGTCTTGGAGATCCCAAGACTGAGCTCGCGATGCCACAAAAGCATACACCCCAACATCTTTTGCTGAGAGGAGCCCTAATCCTCCCAAACGCATCGGCAAGGATGCCAGTCGCCACTGTAGGTCACCAAAGAACGGACCCCCACATACTACTATGCCTTCGATGGCTTCCCGCAGACCTTTGTCGAAACATGATATCGCTTCATCCATCATGGCGGGTTGGCAGGTCCGCAAACCAAAAAGCAACTTAGCGACCCCCATACAAGATCTGAGCAAGAGGAGTTCACTCTGGGGATCCCTAAGGCAGGGCAAAAGTTTCATAAGATCGACCGCACGCGAGGCTCTTCGCTCTGCCAATTCCCGTATAAAGTAA
The DNA here is from genome assembly GCA_030844895.1 of Ambrosia x helenae. Taxonomy (NCBI): domain Eukaryota; kingdom Viridiplantae; phylum Streptophyta; class Magnoliopsida; order Asterales; family Asteraceae; genus Ambrosia; species Ambrosia x helenae. The sequence continues at coordinate 46,188 of JAUTDX010002994.1, forward strand.
GAGTCCCGACTAACAGCCCCTCCAAGGAGCTTCACCCCTTTTATATGCGAGATTTTTTTTTCAAAAAATAATACACCAAATTAACGAACGTTTTATTATCTTTCCAACGGGTACCCTAGTGCTATATAAAAAAGGGAGAAAAAAACGACTATTTTTTTGTGGGGTTTTGTTCATACAGAAAAAAAACACAAAGTATATAGGTAATTCATTAATCATGTATATACAAGTCACTAATTATGTTCAAACCAGTAAATATAAATTCTATTTTCGACATGTGGTAACATTAGAGTTGTACAATGTTTTAGATTAAGTATTAATAATAGAGTTGTACATTGTTTTAGGTTAGATGTTATTATTAGAGTTATACATTGTTTAAAGTTAGACATTAACATTGCAGATACATTGTTAATTGTTTTAAAGTAGGTGCTACCTGAAACTTTCCTGCATGTAATTGTAAAGCGCATCTATCTATTTCATATGTAAAATTGATATGTCGTATTAGAGTTCTCAACCTCGGGACGCTTCCGAAGTATAATCTAGTGTAAATTGTAAATTAAAAGAAAAAGTAAAAAAGCGCATTATCAAAACAAAATATATGCTGCACACTTGGCAACATTCTAGTGGTTTTGATAGAATGAAACTTGATCGAAAGAAACACCAATAATACATAAAAAAACAATAATCAATTTCTGTAGTTTGTTTTCACAAATTACAATTGAAATGGCGTTCTGCAGTATTGCATCTCCTGCTACTGGATTTGTGGTGAGACCGAACATCATCACCACGCAAACAAACACACACAAGTCCACCATTGTTTTGTTCTCTTACAACAACACCAGGCATTCACGATTGGTTGTCAATGCTGCAGAAGAACTACCGGCTGCCGGTGCCATATCTGCTGAGGAAGATAAGTCTGCACCACCTCACCTCCTATAGGACCCAAGAGAGGAACCAACTAACCAAGGTATTTAGATCATTGTTATATAATTTAAAATTTGCTAACTTAGAACGTGTCCAAATGGGTGAACACCACCCACTAAGGCTGGTCGGAGAACAGACGCCCCCTGCCCCCATCCCTTCCTTTTTGCCCCGTCTCACCTCCCTACACCGCCCCCCTCCCCTGTCCCAAATCACCCCCGTCCCTCCCGTCTCTCTCGGGACATTAGAGACGCTCCAATCACCATCACCCACCAATGCCACCACCAATCATCGCCCCCGTCTCCGATTGCCTACACCGCCCCCCCTGCCCCGTCCCTCATGTTCACCGTCCCCCCGGTCCCACCTTTTTCCTATGTGGCTTGTTCTTCAACCGTCTGTATACCCAATAGCCTAATGTTGTGCAGCCCGAATTAAATTGAGTTTTTTTAATGACGCGGTTGATCTGATTCGTCTGAATTCACTTTGTCCTTTTACCTGGCCAACCCATTCTACGCTGCTTAGAAAAAAACAAGGCTCGTTAAAAGATCGAATCGAGCTAAACTTAAACCATAGCTTGAGCCCGGGCTTCAGTTATTGAGCTAGAACCAGCTCACGAAGTCACGAGCCTAAGCGAGCCTTTAATTTATATAATTTTTATTTTAATATATTAAGTTTATGTTTATATAATACTGATATCATATGATAAAAAAATAAACTTATAACAAAAAATGTACATTAAAAATAATAATAAATGTATGTAAAATATATATTAATAGAGTTTGAGCTTAGCCAAGCTTGAGATCAAGCTCTCATATGTTAAACAAGCTTGAGCTCGAGCCTAGTCAAGCTCGTGCTCAGGCCCTAATTATCTACAACCGTAGTAAAAAAACATTTGAAGGCTTGAAAGTGTTCCTTGTTTTGATTACAGCCAAACAGCTTATGTAATGAAGTTTTTATAAAAAAACAAAAACAAAAGCAATACAAAAACATAAACATTAATGTATAAAAATAAGTTTTTAAATACCTTGCAGGATTGTAGATGTAGCTCAACGAAGGTTTATGAAATTGTAATTTTTTATGTTGATGTTAAGGGTCTATTTATAATGGTTAAATATAATGGCTAAAGCTTTACTTTAAATTTAGAAGATATATGTTAATTAAAAATTGAACATATTTATTTTTTTTAAATGAGTACATAGATATCCAATAATTTATTTATGTATATCAAATATCAAATCTTAAATAATTACGAAAATAAGATAATCCTTTTAATTAAAAATTGAACATATCTATTCTTGTTAAATGAGTACATAGATATCCAATAATTTATTTATGTATATCAAATATTAAATGTTAAATAATAACGAAATAAGATAATCCTCTTGAGAAACCTAATCTTATGTACAAAATAATTAAAAAACACTAAAATCTTTCAATTAAGATGCCACGTGGCAGTTTTATGGAGAGGTTGAAGCCACTATTGCACGCCACGTCAGCAACGTTCAATTCTTTTATATATATTAATAGATTATCGAGCGAAGTTCCTGGGGAATTACCGACATCATCTTAATGGTTAAAGAGACCAAGGATATATAGTCCATAGGTTGGGTCAAAACTTACTTAAAGGACACACAATTTAATAGGCTTTAAAAACGAAATTAAAGACCATATTTTGTTGGGTTTATTTAAAAACGAATTAAGACTAAGGGGAGTGGGCGTGAGGCACCCAGTCAAGTCCCAAACATCATCCCCTGCCCTGGGTGAGTTCGGTTTTGCCCCTTGGAGTCAGGGAGGAGACCGGGCGTGGGGCATGTGGGGATGAGGTGGAGGCATCTCATTGGTTTTTTCAATAAATAAATAAGCTTTAAAATATTTAAAACCCAAACCCTCCAGTCCCCTCTCTTTTGAGGGCTTGAGCTTTGGACCCCACTTTTACCACATGACAACTCATGCTCCAAACCCAAACCCCCGTTCGCTGCACTCTAAAGCCCATAGTTAAAGATGCCATGGAGTAAGGGACACATAGTCTAATGGGCTGAATCAAAAATGAAATTAAACCCATGGGTTACATCTATCTGTTATAATAATTGAAAACAATAAATCTCACATGACATTTAAATTGGGCATCCTCCCCCTTGAGTGTGTCATGTGGCAATGACATGTCATTAATGATATAAAATTAAAATTAAAAATATGTCATGTGGCATTAAGTGATTTTAGAAAAAAAAATAAAAAACAAAATTGATTTTTCTCCCTTAGTTTCCTTCTATAATTTTTAAGCGTTAATATCTTTTATATACGAGATTTTTTTAAAAAAATAATACACCAAATTAACGAACGTTTTATTATCTTTCCAATGGGTACCCTAGTGCTATATAAAAAAGGGAGAAAAAACGACTATTTTTTGTGGGGTTTTGTTCATACAGAAAAAACACAAGGTATTCATGTAATTCATTAATCATGTATATACAAGTCACTAATTATGTTCAAACCAGTAAATATAAATTCTATTTTCGACATGTGGTAACATTAGAGTTGTACATTGTTTTAGATTAAGTATTAATATTAGAGTTGTACGTTGTTTTAGGTTAGATGTTATTATTAGAGTTATACATTGTTTAAAGTTAGGCATTAACATTGGAGATACATTGTTAATTGTTTAAAAGTAGGTGCTACCTGAAACTTTCCTGCATGTATATGTAAAGCGCATCTATCTATTTCATATATAAAATTGATATGTCGTATTAGATTTCTCAACCTCGGGACGCTTCCGAAGTATAGTCTAGTGTAAATTGTAAATTAAAAGAAAAAGTAAAAAAGCGCATTATCAAAACAAAATATATGCTGCACACTTGGCAACATTCTAGTGGTTTTGATAGAATGAAACTTGATCGAAAGAAACACCAATAATACATAAAAAAACAATAATCAATTTCTGTAGTTTGTTTTCACAAATTACAATTGAAATGGCGTTCTGCAGTATTGCATCTCCTGCTACTGGATTTGTGGTGAGACCGAACATCATCACCACGCAAACAAACACACACAAGTCCACCATTGTTTTGTTCTCTTACAACAACACCAGGCATTCACGATTGGTTGTCAATGCTGCAGAAGAACTACCGGCTGCCGGTGCCATATCTGCTGAGGAAGATAAGTCTGCACCACCTCACCTCCTATAGGACCCAAGAGAGGAACCAACTAACCAAGGTATTTAGATCATTGTTATATAATTTAAAATTTGCTAACTTAGAACGTGTCCAAATGGGTGAACACCACCCACTAAGGCTGGTCGGAGAACAGACGCCCCCTGCCCCCATCCCTTCCTTTTTGCCCCGTCTCACCTCCCTACACCGCCCCCCTCCCCTGTCCCAAATCACCCCCGTCCCTCCCGTCTCTCTCGGGACATTAGAGACGCTCCAATCACCATCACCCACCAATGCCACCACCAATCATCGCCCCCGTCTCCGATTGCCTACACCGCCCCCCCTGCCCCGTCCCTCATGTTCACCGTCCCCCCGGTCCCACCTTTTTCCTATGTGGCTTGTTCTTCAACCGTCTGTATACCCAATAGCCTAATGTTGTGCAGCCCGAATTAAATTGAGTTTTTTTTAATGACGCGGTTGATCTGATTCGTCTGAATTCACTTTGTCCTTTTACCTGGCCAACCCATTCTACGCTGCTTAGAAAAAAACTAGGCTCGTTAAAAGATCGAATCGAGCTAAACTTAAACCATAGCTTGAGCCCGGGCTTCAGTTATTGAGCTAGAACCAGCTCACGAAGTCACGAGCCTAAGCGAGCCTTTAATTTATATAATTTTTATTTTAATATATTAAGTTTATGTTTATATAATACTGATATCATATGATAAAAAATAAACTTATAACAAAAAATGTACATTAAAAATAATAATAAATGTATGTAAAATATATATTAATAGAGTTTGAGCTTAGCCAAGCTTGAGATCAAGCTCTCATATGTTAAACAAGCTTGAGCTCGAGCCTAGTCAAGCTCGTGCTCAGGCCCTAATTATCTACAACCGTAGTAAAAAAACATTTGAAGGCTTGAAAGTGTTCCTTGTTAAAAAAATTTGGATTTATTATTTGAGAAAATTGCTCGAATGGTCTTGTGGTTTGCACAATTTTCACATATAGTCTCCAAGTTTTTAAAATTACAGTCGTAGTCTTGAAACAATAATTTTTTTTAACTCGGATAGTCCCTGAAGCTAACTGAGGTTAAATAATCCAGTTAAGTGGGTGTGTAATTACAAAACTACCCTTACTTTAATAAAAAATAATACTAATTAATGTGGGTCCCACACTTCATCTTCCCCACTTCATCTTCTTCACCTCATCACCTCCACAAACCACCACCACCCATCTCCACCCTCCTCCACCACCACCGACATCGACTAACCACCCACTTCATCCTCCCTACCATCCACCTCCACAAACAATCACAACCTCCTCAACCATCATCACCCCCTTCATCTTCCCCACCAACCAAACCCTAGATATAAAAGCTCCTTTACCTTCCTCCTCCTTCATTTCTTGCAGCCACAACACTCCAAATGAAACCCTAACCCATCACACTCTCTCTCTCGCCGATCTCTCTCTCGTCTCCCTTTCTCCTCCTCCCTTTAAGCAGCGGCCGGCCACCACCATGCTCGGTGGTGGCGGCGTAGTGATTTTAAGCCTGAGACGGGCATAAAAACGGTGGTTTAGGCCTGAGAACGAGCAAAAACAGCAGAAACGGTGGGTTTTGGGGTCGGGTTAAGGAAATGGGCTGTAGTAGAGTTGATGGTGGGGTTATCGGTGATGGCTCTGTTGACCGATGGTGTCGGTTGCTCCAGATCCGGTTGTGATTGCGGGTGAGGCTTCGTTTTTGGTCGTGGTTATTGAAGGGATGGTTCGATTATGGTGGTTTGGGGACGGTTGTGGGTTAGGTGGTAATGGATGTGGCTGTAGTGGAGGATAACAGCGGTGGTGGTTGTGTTGGGTTGGGTTCTGGTGGTGGTGGGTGGTGGTGATAGGTGGGGAAGATGAAGTTGGTGGTGGTGGTGGTGTAGGGATTAAGGGTTTTTTTTTATATATTTAATTATAAAACGTGAGGCCCACTAGTGTTATATTTTTTGTTTTATAGAAATGGTAGTTTAGTAATTTTAATCCCACTTAACTGGATTATTTAACCTCAGTTTGCTCCAGGGACTATCCGAGTTAAAAAAATTCACTGTTTCAGGACTATGACTGTAATTTTAAAAACTTGGGTACTATAGGTGAAAATTGTGCAAACCACAGGGACTATTCGAGCAATTTTTTCTTATTATTTTAGTACTATGTTGATATTTATATTAATATATTAGTTATTTATAAACTAATATTATCCCTTAATCATGGAAGGTGTGTTTTATATCAATAAAATTGATTTGTACTGATATGGACTGATATTGGAATATGTGTGAGTCAGAAATCAAGATGAAATTATGTTGGGTCAAACGGGCTAAAATGAATTTGACCCATGTATCCTTATGGAATACTAAGTGGGTTTTGATTGGGCTTCGTGAGCAACTTGCTTGGAGTCCAATGGGTTTTGGAACTAAAAAGTATATTGGACCTATTAAAAGCTTAATTGAGTTGGGTTTAAGTCAACGGGCTGAAAACTGATCTGATAACCCATTGACCCAATAATCAGTTTCATTTAAAAGGTTGTTCAGTAATGCCTGGGAGTGCATAATGGCATGAATAGTATTTTGGGTCATATTTGGGTTAACAGGTATTTCTGTTGGTTTGGATCGACCCAGACCCGTCAATCCAAATTTCGAACCCAAATCAAATTGTCAGCCCTACATTTTATGTACCTCATAGATAACATGGTACCAATGTGAATATGTGATGTTTATGAACAGGTTAGAATTCTTAGGAAGGAGTCCTATTGGTGTAACAGCGTTGGGTCGGTTGTGACGGTTGATCAGGTAAATCTAAAACCCGTCACGCCCTCTTCGTCTATTTAAGCTGAAGATGTTAACTTTTCTATCCTATCATTAAATGTGCAGGACCCAAACGCTCGTTATCCGGTTGTTGTGAGGTTTAACAAACTCAACTATGCAAATGTGTCGACAAACAACTACGCATTAGATGAGATTGAAGAAGCTTAACATTTATGATGTAATCAGACAATCAATCGCAAGACTTTGTATTAAGTTGAACAAGTGTGCAATGGATGCTCATATGTGTTCTATAACTAGGGACGATAATGAGTCGGGTATTGGTAATTCAATACCAATACCCAGTTATAAAATCGTGTCTCATATCCTGCCCAATACCCATCATGTATTTGTTATCTAATTACCCGTTAGGTATCGGATATACCGATATACCCATTAGTTTGTTAAAATATACCAATAGGGATTTCTGAATACATTTTTTACTGTTATGAGAACTCGTAGGAACTCGACGTAAAATGCGAAAAAAAATTCTTTTTTTTACACTCGTGTAAAACACGTAAACCCCGCTGTAAAAAAAATTAAAAAAATACATTAATTTACGCCAAAATACACCGGTGTAAGGGATTTTTATCCTCGTATAAGTATATTAATATTTTATTCATTATTTTATTGTTGATTAATTGTGGACCACATATTCATTTTTGATTAAAAAAAGTATGTGGTTATAAAGTGAGTTCCTATGGTTCTCACAACTCACCTTGGTTCTCAAAATATCCGGATCCTAAACTAAAATATACATTACATATATATAAGTTTTATCATAAATAATAACTTTTAAATAAATTCATGTATATACTTACAACATACAAAATATAAATAATGATTATTAAATACATATACCCCCAAAAAAATCACATAAGAATCTACAAAAATAAAAATGTATGTAAAAAAATTCCCGGGTATATGATTGGGTACATAATTCCAGTAAACTGATATGTGGTTTCGGGTAATCGGGTCGGGTATCACCTAATCCTACACCCGACCCAAATCCACCAAAACTTTTAATACCGATTCCTAAACCCGACGCATACCCGTCGGGTTTCGAGCATACCTGTCCCATATGTGTCAGGTTTCGGGTATACTCGTCGGTCTCAAGTTTTTTTTGCCATCCCTATCTATAATGAGTTTTTTAATCTAATATGTTTACCTAAGCCCGAGCCGAAACCTAAAATAAGAATACATGAAAGAGGAAATCCATTCAATCTACCATAGAGGTGCACAAAAAAATAGTTTTAAACACTACTCGAAAAACTCAAAACCAGGTATTAAAAACCCAGTTTTTCCTATGTGGTTCCAAACACAACCCTAACTGTAGATATACTCCATGGTTATACGTCCTACCCACACCGGCCAAAACATGGAACCGTAAAAGCCATCACTTCCTCTCCAAAACTTTGTTCCATGCGTACCCCAGTATTGCCATACCGCTTTATGACCATGTTTACCATTGGTGGACCTAAGGCAAGGTATGAAGGTCAGACGCACCACTTAATTTTTTGTTTTTAATGTTTAACATATATGCAATAAAATCCTGAATCCCTTTAAAAATTTTGACACCAATCCCCAAGAAATTTTGACAAAATGTAAACGACCTTCATAAAATTTTGTCACCGACAAAAAATAACCCAAAAGTAAACAACCCAATACAAAACAATATAAATATTTAAACCCACAAAAAAAAAAAAAAAAAACAAATCAAGCCCGTTAATATATAGTTAAATTGTTAAAAGCCCAAAAGTTAAAGTTTCTAAGTCCTTGTTTGGATTTTTTTTATAAAAGATATTAACGTTTAAAAATTATGAGAGAAAACATAATGGAGAAAAACGTAATTTTATTTTTAAATATTTGTTACATCACAATAGAAGGTAGACGGGCAACAAGCTGCACCGTCACCCCTTTCTGAATTGCGAACCCCAGTCTACCAAAGACAAATCCTTGCCCCCTGGAGATGACTATTACTGTCGACGACCCGTTGGACCCTGATCAAGAAACGAATAGCTTCTGGCACTAGGGAGCCAAAGATATCAAAGGCCAAGGGATAAAGACATGTTGGTTCTCTGCACAGGCTTTAGCATGCTTCTCTACTTTCTTCGATTCCGCCTTTCTCGATGCTTGCCCAGCTACAAACCCTGTTTCCCTTAACCAAACCAAAGGAACCTGTGAGGTCCACGCAAGCATGTTTCCCCTCTCCCAACCAAAGACAAGCAGATCCGCTGGTCGCAGAGTGGATCTCCCTTCCGCAGGGTCTGTGAGAAAATTTACAGGGGCCTCATTTTTGGCAGAAATCCTAGCTCTTCTCAGGATGTCCCACAAAACGTCCCTCACCCAGTCATGTCGGTATGAAACCAGGGAGCTCTTTGCAATGATTTACGTGCTCCCCATATTTATCCATGTAGGCTTTTGAAAGTTAAACTATTTGTATAGACTTTTAACATAAACTAGTGACAATGCCCACGCGTTGCTGCAGGTACATAGATTTACCCATAGATAACGATTTGTTACAAAAAATTCGAAGAAGCATGTTGGGATGAGAAGCCACGAAAATAATGTAGTAAATTTAACAACTAAAAGTCTGTATTTTGATATTAATAACATGCATATGAAATAACGTAGTGGTTTCAAGGATACAGTAGCAGTTTGATCTACATGAGGATCGTGGGCTTAAGCAATAGTTTTGTACTAAAATGTTTGACATCTTCAAAGTAATAATAAAAAAAAGCATCTTAAAGCGAGCTTCCCAAATGACAGGTTGTATGGCGACTCTAGCATCTTGCATGACATCCAAATGTGATAATTAGAACCGAAACCTAAGTCAATTTAAATTCAAAATACTAAAAAAATCATATAAACATATAAATATATAATGGCACATCTTCAATACAAACAAATTATTCTTACTCTTAGAATCAAATGGACACATTATAAAAATGAGCGAGTTAAGCAACATTGAAGAAATTGAAATCGAATTGAATGAGTATTGAAGAAATTTGAAATCGAATTAAGCAACATTGAATTTTTCAACAAGCATTGAATTCTTCTTGTTGATTCATCTAGAGGAGAGTAGGGGATGTACAAGTAGTTTTTGCACATAGGGTTAGTAGTGGAAAACATTTCATGACATTGTGGGTGTAAAGCAACAAACTTTTCATATGTCATCTTAACTTTGACAATTAGAACATATTTGTCCATGTCTCTTCCTTTATAATATAATGATAATAACCTTTAAAAAAAACACACACGCAGGAAAAAAATCCATCAGGTCTCGCCTGAGTTGTCGGTTTGTCACTTAGTGTCGCCAAGTCCACTATCGCCCTTCAAGTAATCCATCGATCACCGTTCAACTTCTTCACTATACTTTTTGTTGGTTGTTTTATTCCCAAATCAGATATCCATGTTCCAATCTGAACAATTGTCTATTTGATAAAACTTTTAGTTTAGTTGATTAAAAGAATAGCTCGTAGTTAAGTTTTTTTATAATAAAAACATATATTTGATATTCCAAACCGAAACAACATATTACAAGTTATAGATTAGTTTGATAATTTATTCGATGAAAAGTTATAGAATTATCTTTTAAAACTCCCAAATATGTTGTCCGGGTTCCGAACGAATAATTTTTTTTAATATATAGCGATAATCAACCATTTCCATCCCTATAAAAAACATTCTTGAGTCCACCACTAATTTACTTTTATCATACTCGTAACGTCTATGTATGGCCTGTACGGCTGTACCCAATACGTGCACCTCTAAATTCCAACCCGAATCGATATCAATTTGTAATTAGTTAAAAATCAATTTGGACCCAAGTTAAGAGTAAACCAAACCATAGTCCAGTTTGTGTGACCCTTTAACTCGACTATGATTTGACACCGGTCCCTTTTAAATTTGGTTTGGTCAAAGGCATGTGGGAACATGTGGCTTATTCTTGATTTTGGGTCAGTGGCAAGAAACACATAATGGGCTGCATTTAACACTTCAATTTTTGTCAATTTCTCATTTACTACATGTGTAATCATTTAGGCCATTTGGATAGAATCCAAATTGTGTTTCAGTTTATGGTTTGGATTCACTTTCGGACCAACGAGATCGGTCTTAAATGTGATTGGTTTTATTAGGTTTGATTGATTGTTTTTGGATGAAACCAAACAATGAAATAAATAGAAAATCTAGTTTCTAAAATAGGAACAAATTCATTGAACAAATATAGGTTAATACTTAATAGACCCAATTTAATTTGGTATCAATTTATTACATTTTTGTTTTGTTTTCTTTGTTGGAAAATAAGGTCCTTGAACAAGCACACAAACACGATATTAGATAGACTCATTTGACTGTTTTAATTTAATTAAATGAATGAAAACACACAAATTAGAGTAGACTTTAGCCATATATATACCAACCTCATACTAGTCCTAACCCAACTCAAACACTAATTAAATAATTAATTAAAAGCAACTAGATAAACCTATATGTTAAACCAATAATTCAAACCTTTAAACAAATAAAATAAGCTATCTTTATTTTGAATCCACTTAAACCATCTTTAACCCATTTAACCGTTAATTTCTAGATAATTCTTCACGTCAGAATTATTCTTTAAGTTCTAGTCTCATCAAATCATTTTAGGTAACTGAGATTTGCTTAACACCAAAGAAAGATTCATACGCTTGGGAATATAAAAGTATGAAATTCAATATTAAGAGGGTATTTGGGATTGAGTTGAAAAGAAGCACTTTTTGTTTTGGCTTTTTGATATGGGTGGAAAAGTTGTTTTCAAGAAGTCACAAATCTTAGCCTTGTGTTTTGGCTTTTGGAATAAAAATTACAACTCTAACACCTATACAACTAATCTTCATAATAAGCTAAGCCAAACATTAAAAAAAAACAATTTATTGACTTATTGGCTTTTTCATCACAAAAGCTAATCTAAACACTTTTTAAAAAAATCACTTTTAAAAAGTCATAAATCAATAAGCATTTCTAACTAAAACACTTTAAACAAGCAATCCCAAATACCCTCTAAAAACATAAATATTGTTTTCGAGACAAATTGTTACAAAGAAAATAGATAGAAAAAACTTTGGAAGAAATTTAGAGGAATAATAGATTAAATTCATTTTCTTCATTCATAAACCAAGAAAAAGCATAAGAGAATTCACATTAGCTACTCTCCATTTCCATCTTTATAATTACACTAAAAATCAGTACATTTCTCTCTTCTTTTCTATTTAATAATATTTATTCTATATTTTTATCATTACATTTTTTCTCTCATCTACTCACAACCACTTTTAAAAATATTAAAAAATTATAGAGGATGAACAATGTCTCCTTCAAATTTACTGGTGAATAGTGTCCCCTCTAAATATTTTCTCTCTCCTCTATTTACAACCACTTATACCCACTCTATATAATATAGAGATCACAGTTACGCCATTATATTATGAAGGAGCTAATGTGAATGCTCTAGGAATTGCTAAGGGTGAGAAGGGTGCTTGTAGGAATTTTTTTTTTCTTTCATTGATTTTAACCAATCATGCTTTGCCACATCGTCACTTCACTGAAACACGTTTTTGGAGGCAACACTCCACTGATTCTTTTTATTTATTTTCATTTAAATACCCAAACTTTTTTTTATTTACATTTTTACACGGTTTTAAAACTTAATACTTACTATTACAACCGTCCCACCAAACGGTCAAATAAATTTAATTGTAAATCTTAGAAACCGTCGAATGAATTGAATTAAACTCACCTAAACGGTCAGTGAATTTATTTTAACAGTACCACCGTCGTTGTATATAAATTGATCAAACCGTGGGGTTAAAAGCCACACTTTAGCACGGTTTAAAAAACCAAACACACAAAAAATGAACCCGTGGACCGACGAGGAAGAGATGGCCCTTGTGGTTTGCCACAAGGATGCGTCAAATGACCCGGAGATTCAACAACTCCCTAGAGAAGAAGGCTTGGCCTACCCCCTGGAGGGGTTTTGGGCTCGGGTGTTTAGCGACTTCATTGAACACGTTGGCACCAACACCACCAAGACCGTCCAAGACCTCCAGCTCATGTGGGCCGACCTCAACATCAAGTGTGAAAGGTGGACCACCCTATATGAGAAAACGGTGAGGGAGGATCCGGAGCTTGATGAGGAGTTGGCTATCGGCTTCACTAACTATGAGTATGAGGCGCGATACGACAACGATTTCGACCATGTAGATGCATGGCGATTGTTGCGCCAACTTTAAGTTTTTTCTATGTTTTAATATATTTTCTTATGCTTAATATTATTTATGTTTAATATTTATGTTTTAATGAAATGTTTTTATTTATGTTTTTTATTTAATTAAATGGTAAACACAAACCAAACGGTAAAAATAAAAAACACCAAAACACACGGGGTAAACTAAAAAATTTGCATTTTATAAAACAACAAAACAACCGGTACCAGCCCGTCAAATAGAACTAGCAAAACGGTCCACGGGACCACTACCAGCGTGGGTGGCGGCAGTGTTACCGTGCTGGTAGTTGGTACCCGTGAACAATTCGGGTGGCACCCCATCCCCTAATATATAGCCTTACAAATAAATGTTACAACACAACCTGGCCCACTCCTACCCATCACTAGTATGACTGCACTACCTAATAAACGGAAACAACTGAAAACTAACTAAAAGAAACTGCAAATTACAACTAGAAATAAAATAAAACTTTTTTTTTTGTGTTGATTATTAAAATTGAATATTCTACCCCTTTACACTCTAAATCTCTTATATCGGACCTAATACACGTATAGAAATGTTTATAAACATGTTTTTGTATGTTTATTTATCGTCAGAGGATGAGCTCAAGATTCTAATTGTTTCTTCGTGATAGTACTGATGTTTGTACTTAGCTTAACTCCAATAACTCCAAGCATAAGATGATGGAGGAAAAGGCTTAACCAATATTTTGAACTTTTATGTTTCAACAATACCCATGGCCAAATAAGAAAGCTATGTACCACTACTACTTTAGTTAACAAAAAACTTCTTGTGAATATTTACCTTCTCGATACTTAAAAGATTCCAATGATAATAATCATTTCAAAGCTCAGTTATGAGTTATTGAGTTTGTAAGTTTGTTTCTGCTCAACTAGCTTATTGCTAGGATAAGTAAATATCCTTAGCCGTTTCTACAAAAGTTCGAAATTTTGTTTTTGTCATTTACTAAAAATCCAAAGAAAGTAGAATTTAACATTATAGTCAAGTGTCACATCAAGGGCTCTTAGAATTAAGGGTATGTTTTAGGAAGAAGCTTTTAGGAGCTTTTAAGAAAAAGCTCATACTCAATAAAAAGCCTTGTTTGGTTGAAGGAGCTGGAAACTTTTAGGTTGGAGAAAAAGCTCTATAGTGAAAAGCTACTAGTACCAGTGTTTAAGAAAAAGCTCATACTAGCTACAAGCTTTTAATGAGTAAATGATACAAATACCCATTCTATTTTAAAAATAAAATAAAAACCTTCCTTACAAGCTTTTAATTATGCCTATTTTGGTCATTTAATACATTTTATTAAAAGCTCCAGCTACTTTGCCAAACATCAAATATATTTAAAAAGCTTCCAGCTAACAGCTTCCAGCCACCAGCTAGTTTTGCCAAACATACCCTAAATCTAAATAGCCTTTTGCACAACCATAACAAAACACTCTCAACCAATTTCGAATTTCGACAAATTGTTTGCAAAGTGTCCAAAATACAAAATACAAATTAAGCGTATTGTTGAAACCGACCACCTTCGTTTCTTGGGCATTGTCCCCTACGGACAACTTTGATAGTATATTTTTACGTTATGTAGAAAAGTATGAAAACCGTATAAATAGTTGTATTTATTGTTTTAAGTCTTCTATGTATTATTGTAAAGGCCGGTTGCACAATTGTCTTTTTTTCCCTCTTTTTTCTATATTTAATTTTTTTTGAACAATCAAACGGGTAAGTATTGATTAAATACAAGTGGTTATATGATTGTATAATTTTATATCAAATACACTAAAAAATAGAATAGCAGGTGGTGCAAGTATTGATCCGCAAGTTGAGCACAAGTATGGACATCAATTAATAATGGACCTTTTTTCAAGAAAAAATAAATATTAAGGGCACATGTATAGAAAAATAATGTTGCCAAAAAAAATGATATATCCCCTCTCTCATATGCTTTATATTCGGTTTCCAGATAGTATATTTATATATGCATATATAATTACACTAGCTTTTATCCCGGGAGTGTCCCGGGGTTGAAATATCTAATATAACATAATAAAATATCTAATATGACAACATAATTAATGATTTGCCAATACATGATTAATGAATAATAATAATAATATTATTATTATTTATTTTAAACAAATTTCTGCCATAAGTTATCATATTCAAATATATAAAAAAGGAACCTCTGCCTATGAAGTTATGTTTATCGGTTGTGATTTATTAGTAGAGTAAATATATTTGAAAACAAAACCTACAAAAATAGTTGTTTTTTTTCTCCGTTTTTATATAGCACTATGGTACTTGTTGTAAAGATAATAAAACGCTCGTTAATTTGGTGTAATTTTTTTTTCTTTAAAAAATCTCGTATATAAAAGATATTAACGTTTAAAAGTTATGGGAGGAAACATTAGAGAGAAATTTAATTTGTTTTTAAATTCTTATCTTTTCCTAAAATAAGTATAATAATATATATAGATTTATTAAAAAAACTCAAAAATTAAAAAATCCTACATGATGCCACGTGGCACATTCAAGGAGGGGTTGAGGCCTCCATTGAATGCCACTTCATCAAAGTTCAATTCTTTTATTATAAGTTATAGATAGATTATAGATTTTTGGTATTTTCTTTCACAAGTCTAGAATACTTCATAATAGGGGTGTTCAGAAAAACCACAAACCAAATAAAAACCGAAAACCGAACCGTAACCGAAAAAACCAATCCGAACAACGAATTTGGTGTTTGGTTTGGTTTTAACCGAAACCGAGTTGCTTATTCGGTGTTTGGTTTGGTTTTTTGTTCTACATTTTTTTATTTGGTTAATTTGGTTTATTTGGATAACCGAATAAACCGGTAAAATAATTAATTATTAAATAAAAATAATAATATTTAATAACTCATATATAATATATAAGCCCAAAATATTAATCCCAACCCAAAATAAATAAAGCCCACCAATTTATAGAGGTAATAATATGAGTATAAACTAGTAAACTAGGGTTCATTTTACTATTTCTAATTTTTATGATGTTTCTGTTTGCGTGGTTTGATTTTTTGGTGTATATTTATTGCAAACTTTCTTTTCGGATTTTGGAACATATAGGTATATAAGTTAGAGAAAAAAACTTCGTTTCAATTTGGTTTGTTTGGTTTTAAACCGAAACCGAACCGAATTCAATTTGGTTGAATTTGGTTTTGTTTTCATATTCCTAATTTCGTTTGGTTTGGTTTTTGGTTTGAGGTACAAAATTTTGAAAACCGAATAAACCGAATCGAATAAACCAAATAAACCGTAAACCGAACCGATGAACACCCCTACTTCATAATCAAGTTATTCTTTAGATGATATTAGAGATGGTTTCACAAATTATCTTTTTAATCCCCAATATATAGAACATATTTATAACTTTACTAGTATTCATTCAAAATTTAAACTGAGCACTGTAACTTGTAAGTTAGGTTGTCCGGCCTTTATTTAAATCAAAGAGTCAAAACTAGAAAAATTGTATATAATTTCCATTTTATAATTTTACATATGTTTTCATCGGTTTATCTATTGTAACAAAGCTCTTACATATGTAACAACGCAACTTTATTTATTTTAATTTTTCCTCAAAATGCTTAAAAAATGCATGTTACATCCTGTATTTTCTTTCAAAAAAAAAAAAAAACAAAAAAAGTTTTAAGATGCTTTTTACATGGGTTTCCTAGGTTTTCTCAAATTAAAAGAGTTTTCATTTTATAATTGACACACACACATATATGACTTTTTATATACTTATATTTTTAATCACAATTCGGTTTATTTGTTCTATTGAATTCAGATAATTCCAGTAGTTTTCGAGTTCTAATTCGCCCAAACTTGAGTAGTCCTTGAATAATCCTTGAGTAAACCGATTAAATTATCTTAAGTAACCCTAAAACAGGAAACTAATTCATATATATCGGAGAAGATAATGATATTCACAAACTAGACAAGGAAGAAATTTTCATTGAAGTTAAACTGATTCTTCTACAAAGTGTATACAACATGTTTTAGTAAAAAAAGAAAAAAAAAAGAAAAAAAAAGATAAGGGAGTCACATCATCCTCACTATGCAAAAACACCCAAACATTCTTCAAAAACTTCTGTTAGGGCTTTCTGGAGATGGCTGGCCTTCTGGGGTATATTCATTTATATATTCATCTTCATATATATTATTATAAGACAATAATAATAAGTTTAGAAAGTTGATATGCATCTTCTGTGTGTAGGAACCTTCTGTTTCTTCTGATTTAATTCCTTTTTCCATTCCTTTCCAATATCTTTTGATATTTTAACTGCATCAGCAGTAGCCCCAGCCAACCCTCTCCTTGTAAACCCTGCAGCATATAGCCCTCCTTTTCCTTTCCAACCATTAGGAAATGGTGTCTTTGGGAACCCATTTTCAGCAAAGAATTCTTTCTCCTGTTCATAATAATATTCACTTTCATTAGTTCATCTGATCAGCTTATCAATAATATTATCCAAATGTTAAAAAAAAGATTGAATATTAAGCTTACATGTAGCCAAAATGGAACATTGCTGAAATAGCCAGTTGCTAAAACCACTGAGTCAATGTCCAAGATGTCACCGTTGACGAACTCGACTGTTTTCTCGGTGAACTTTTTGATCCCAGGCACAACCGCGATGTCGCCTGACCGGATTTTCTCGAGTGTTCCTATGTCGAGAACCGGGGTCTTTCCATGGTTGTTTTTGAGTGTTAGTGGACCTAAAGATGGTCGTTTGATACCGTAACTTTGTATGTTTCCTATTATGAACCATGCAAAGATCAAGAGGATCTTGTCAACTATCCATAGAGGTAGCCATTTCATTAGCATCATGGCTAGATCGAATGTCGATTTGCCCATGATTTCTCTTGGTAAAACATGAACCTGAAAATATAATATGATGTATTAGAATCTTGATTGTAATGGGTATTGATTTTCTTTAAAAAATACGAAGATTTGTTTGTTTTTATTAGGAAATACGTAGGAAACGGTTTTTAGTGGGTGTTTGGGATTACGTTTTGGATTTGATTTTTTGATTATTGCGTTTTGAAAACGCAAATAATCAGTTTTTAGTGTTTGGGATTGCATTTTGAAAACGCAGATAATTAGTTTTTTAGGCTACCAAACGCAATAATCTATAAGCAGCTCCACCCCTGCTTTTCCAAAACACATAATCTGTTTTTGAATAATCAATCCCAAACACTCCCTTAGTGTTTACTTTTTTGTAGGCAAAATTACTTTTGTCAAGGAAAACTGTTTTATTAAACCTTTTTCCAAAAATAGAAAAAAAATTACTAGTGTTTTAGGCTTAGTTGATTACTCACCGAGCTTCGAACCACCATAGATGGCTTTGCATTGTGGTTGGAGAGATCTAGAGAGACTTCCATGCCTGAGTTCCCACAACCAACGACCAAAACTTTCTTTCCTTGGTATTTCTGGCCAGACTTGTAATCTTTTGCATGGATCACTTCACCAGAGAAGTCTTTAAGACCTTCAATATCTGGTATTACCCTTCAGCGTTTTCTCCTGTGGCCACAACAAGCATCTGGCAGATATACTCCGTCTCGACCCGGATTGATCCGGTTGTTGAGACGGTCTTTACCCGCCAGAGCTTGCATGCCACGTCGTATTTCGCTGACTGAACACACTCGTTGAATTGCGGCTTGATGTCGAATTTTTTGGTGTAGTTCTCGAGGTAATCGACGAATTGTTTCTTTGTTGGGTACTCGGGATAGTCTTCGGGAAAGGTACTTTGGGAAGTTGACAGAATTTCTTCGGGAGGTGGAGTTTTAAGCGGTCATAGGTGCGTTTTTGCCAAAGAGAAGCAATGCAGTCAGATCTTTCAATGACTACAAAAGGAATACCTTGATCCTTTAGGCAAGCTGAAATGGCTAGTCCAGACGGACCCGCCCCTACTATAACGGGTCCATTGACCCACACACATCTAGGACCAAAGAAGTTATTTTGTCCTGAAAAGCTAAACATTTTGGCAAATTTGTATGGAACACAAGCAAATATGTTTCTTGGGTAGATTGATTAGGATTTGTTTTCTTTTAAGGTTGTTAGGAGTGAAAAGTTGATGATTGTTGATGTATTGAGTTTTGAATGAATGGTGATAGGGAATGGAGATTGTATATATAGGCTAGGGGTTGAGGGTGGGTATAGGGTGCCATGTGATTAAGAGTAGTGGGGGGCAATTAATGTGAAGGGTCACTCTAAATCATAAGTTAAACAATAATATTAAATATGTAATTAGAATAATAACACATCATAATACACGTCACTATCACATTTATGTATTTTTATACCTAATATAATTTAACGTAATCTTCTAAGATACATTTCATTATTTTAATAATTGATTCCCATATTGTTATTATTGACATTTCATTATTTTCATGTATATTCAATAGAAAAAGAAGGAAAACACCTCAAAAAATAAATTTATATTATTCACAGCTATTTTATGATGTATCAACATCAACATTTAAGTATATATACAAAACTAGCTTTTATCCCGGAGCGTCCCGGGGTTGAAAAATCTAATATGACATATCAATTTTACATACGAAATAGACTGATGTGCTTTACAATTACATGCAGGAAAGTTTCGGGTAGCACCTAATCTAAAACAGTTAACAATGTATCTCCAATGTTAACGTCTAACCTTAAACAATGTATAACTCTAATATTATAGAATTCATATTTACTGGTTTGAACATAAGTAATGAGTTGCCTATACATGATTAGTGAATAACCTCAACACTTTGTGTTTTTTCATGTATGAACAAAACCCCACAATTAATAGTCGTTTTTTTCTCCGTTTTTTTATATAGCAATATGATACTCGTTGGAAAGATAATAAAATGCTCGTTAATTTGGTGTAATTTTTTTCTTTAAAAACTCTCGTATATAAAAGATATTAACGTTTAAAAATTATGGGATGAAACATGAGAGAAAAATCCAATTTTGTTTTTAATTGGTAAAGTAAATCTTTTATTTTAAATTCTAAAATATGCATATCTTGTATAAGGTTTTAATTAATTTATTATTAGATTTAATAATAAAAAAATAAAAAAAAATTAAACACTCTCACCTCAACGTGCACGTGGCACATTCAAAGAGGGGTTAAGGCCTCCATTGAATGTCACATCATCATAAATCAATTCTTTTATTAATAGTTATAGATTATAGATTCTTGAAACTTATGTTTATTACATAAGGGTTCATTTGATAGTTAGGACTTATGTTATACCTCCTCCTTCCCAATTTAGTTGTCATGAGCCCACAAACACACATATTAAGAAATCTTTTGTTTGTATATTGTAAAATGACAATAATATCCTCAAATCTTTGATTGTGTTTTGTCTTTTATGAACAAAACTGAAAATTGCATTTCTATTTTTAGAAATGGACATTTAATTTGAAACAATGAAAATAGAAAGATAGACATCTAAATTGGGACGGAGGGAGTAATTCATAACCCCATATTTATTAATCGGACACTTGATGATTCGTTGAATTACCATTTGAAGATAAAGCTTACATCTATGAGTATTTACGGCCTGGTTTGATGGTTTTTGGATCAAATCAAGAGCCGAACCGTTAGTTACGCTTTTTGATGATTAAAAACAAAAGCCAAACCATTGAAAGGTAAAATTGAACCAAGCCGAACCGTTACAAATGGTTTGGCTTCAGTTTGGTTTCATGTTTTTTTGTCAAAAACGAAAAAACATGTGCACGGTAAGCCGGAGCTGCAAGTATTCCTAAATGTTGAGATTTAAGAAATTATGCGCATTATTTTTAGGTGTAAACCGAAAATATAAAGATCTGCAAAGCGATTGAAGCATTTGAAAATTTGAAAAATGAGAGATCCCAAATCCATATGGTGATGTGGGAAACAAGATACTAGGAAAATTAATACATACACGCATATATGAAATACATACAAAGGGTTAAATATATTTTCAATGGTCCGGGTCTGGTCCAGTTTTATACGACTGGTTTTTGATGTAAACTCTAAACCAAACCATTCACCACTTAAAACTCTGAAATTAAGCCGACAGAAAATAAAATAAACAATCAAACATCAAACCAATTTAGATGGTTTTATACCGAACAGTGGAAACCCTTACTCACAACTCCCTAGGCCATGATCTCATTATAATAACTTTCGTTAAATATAAAAGTAATCACAGGGGCAAAATAATGAGGGAATGTGACGTGTCAAGTTTAAGGTCTATGGCAATGCTGACTAGGATTGTAGCTTGTGTCTACGTGGAGCAGAGTTAGGGAGCCTAGTTGACTAGTTCGACCACTTCGAGGCTGGAGTACGGCTTTTGGCCACCTTGGACCCTTAGAAGTTACTTCTCTTTGCTAATAGCCAGCCACGATTTACACATATACACTATATTGCGGTTGATGCATCCCATGAAAATGCATTTATTTTAATCAGATTACACATTTTGTTCAAAACTAGTATTTTACGCGTGTCGCGCGTTGCAGCGATAACCTGGTGCCTCACACGCGAACATACCATCAGTGTACAAAGAATAACACTACAACATATGGAATTTGAACATACCCAAAGCGCATTACAATGCATCCTAAATGGTAGAATATTGCGATTTTCGTAGGCAAATTGCGTCCGGGTTGAGTCCGGCCCACACCAATTTCATCTTCCGGCCACTACTGATAGAAAAAAAATTAAGTCCAACCCCCACTAATTCAAGAACCAAACTTCACTGCCGATCACAGCGAAGAAAACATGTAGCTATTTGAAGATCACCATATAAATTACGTGATAACAAACACGTTTATTAATTATTTTAATAGAAAAATAAGCAACGTAAGTATTAGTAGGCAAATAATTTTGCAGTCAAAGGAAAGAATAGACAAAGAAAGAAAGCGCCCAAAAATGAGGGCAAAACAAAATAGAGCACTGTAGGTGAAAGCGACATTTAACTACAGTAATTATGCCTCACACAAAATTTAAGTATTTGTATCTATATATAATATATATTCCTACAAAGTTACTAACATATCCCATAATTCTTGATAAATTACACACAAAAACATACCTACATATACAAATTTATATGGGTGAATACACTATATGTTAAATGTCTAATTTGATGATGTTATGTATAAAACATGGAATGATTAAAAAACAAAAACTTAAAGACTTTATTGATCAAAGAATAACCCAAAACAAAGTATGAACCAGAAACAGACTTCTATGATCTGATGAACACCAACAGATCTACAACAAAACCCTTACAAACAGACTCTTTATCAATCTACTGATCTAACTAAGAACAAACCCTTCACTATAACAGATACAAGACGTATCTGATTACAAGAGAATAAATACACATAAAATACACATCTATGAAAGAGAAAGCAAAGGACTCAAGACTGGTTAAAAAAGCTAAACGAGAAAAGTGTTGCTCTTTTTTAGAAGCATTGGAAGCTTCTATAGAGAAAACACACAATCAAAAAATCTGGACCCTTGAATGAAACACAATGACACGAATCAAGATCTAATGGATGATATTTATCTTCGAAAGTGAAGCCATCTAGAAGCTTTGACCAGGCTTGACTTTAACTCTTTAATTGGACTCTTTGACTCTATCTGCCAGCCCAACTGCAACTCTGCTCAACCCATTAGCCATCAACTCTCCTCAGCCCATTAGCCATCAACATGCTCCAAGCCCAACTCCATAACATGTTATAAAACAAATAAAAATAAAGTGTGTAAGAAAATATAATATAAATCCAGTTCAAAATGTTTTGTTTTCTCATGGAAAACTGGGTTAGCTGCTATAGATAATGCAGCTGTGTTATCACAGTGTAAAGACACTGGAACACTTATCTTAATACCCAATTCTTCAAGCATATTTTTAAGCCACATCAGTTCACAGTTGTGGCACACATTGCTCTGAACTCAGCTTCTGCTGAGGACCTGGATATAGTCGACTGTTTCTTACTTTTCCAGGAAACCAAAGAGTTTCCAAGAAAGATACAGAAACCAGTGACAGATTTCTAGTCTCTAGGCATTTAGCCCAGTCAGAATCTGAAAATGCCACTAAGTCTAATGTAGAACTTTCAGAAATTAAAACACCTTTTCCTTGTGATTTCTTTAAGTACCTTAATAACTTAAAGCTATTTTAAGATGACCCTTCAAAGGCTTATGCATATACTGGCTAAGAAAATGCACAGCATAAGCAATATCAGGCCTAGTATGAGCCAAATAGATTAATTTTCCTACTAACTTTTCATATCCAGTGATATTAGTTAGAACAACACTATTTCCTACTAACTTTTGATATCCAGATTCCTTCACGAATATCTCAGATGAGGAAGGATGCATCCGCGGAGTCAACGCAGCGGAGTAGCCGGCCAAGGTAAGATCGGCGGTAAAGGACTCCGTCAGTCAGCTGATAATAGAGAGCCTCATACTGGATCTTTCGGGCCTCTTAGTTATCATCAGACAGGGTGCTGGAGGACAGGTAGGCTTTGATTGGGATCATCTAGGACGTGTTGCCTGTTTGGATGACGTTTACTTGTCTGAGCGGGACAGAGGGTTGATTTAGTACCTCGACGCGGACCTCTTTCCCCATATGTTCAAAAACTGTTGAAGCCATTTTGCTTAGCGCATCAGCAGGTTTGTTTGCAATGCGCCTGGTGTGGACAATGCTGTATGAGTCGAACCGGCGCATGAGTTGTTTAGCTTGTTCTAGATAGAGGGCCATAGTTGCGTCACGTGCTTCATATGTCCCGTTTATTTGTCCGGGACTAGTAGTGAGTCCACATGTGCTTCGACGTGCCTGGCCCTATTTTTGCCGCAACGCGGAGGCCTGCCAACATCGCTTCGTATTCTGCCTCATTGTTGGTACTCTTGAAGGCCAAGCGGATAGCATATGTGAACTCATGTTTATTTGGGCTGATAAGGCGAAGACCCATGCTAGAACTACCGTCATTAGAGGCCCCGTCTGTAAATAGGGACCACTTTTGTGATTGATCCTGGGGTTGCGCAGGTGCTTGTTCGCAAGGCAGTCTTGAACCTTGTCGGCGGGTATTTTTATGCTACGAAATCAACGAGCACCTGGCCTTTTATTGCGGGTCTGGGCTTGTAATAAATCGTATGCTCCTCGAGCTCGATAGCTCATTTTGCAAGTCGGCCCGACAATTTGGGCTTGCGAAGTACATCGCTGATTCTGTAGTCAGTTAAGACGTTAATCGGATGACCTTGGAAATACCGCTGCAATCGTCTAGACGAGTGGACCAGGCAAGAACTAGCTTTTCCATTGTGGAGTATCTTGTCTCCGCATATAAGAGAGTGCGACTGATGTAATAAATTGGGGTTTGATCCCTTTGCGCTCTACCAGGAGAACTGCGCCAATTGCCCTCTCTGTTACAGAGAGGTAAAGTGTTAGCGGCTCCTTGGGTAGGGGTGCCGTTAGCGTAGGAGGTTCATCAGGCAATGTTTCATTTCTTTGAAAGTCGTTTCTTCTTCGGGCGTCCACCGGAAGTTGTTCTTTTTCAAGCAATTCTTCAAAGTATCCACGAATGGAAAAGACTTTGAAGCGTAATTGGAGAAGAAGCGGTTGAGGGCCACCAGCCGACCCATCAAAGTTTGAACTTCCTTTACAGATGCGGGGTCCATGAGGCGGGTAAGTGGCGCCCGCGTTTTTCAGGCCAAAGGGCATCTTGGTGTAGCAGAAAAGTGCCCAAGTTTGTGTGGAAGGCCGTCTTGTCCTCATCTTCCTTTGCCACTTGAATTTGGTGGTAACCCTTATATGCGCGTCCAAAAAGCACTTGAAGCGATAAGGGGCTAGAGAATCCACTTTCAAGTCGATTTTTGGCAAAGGGTAGCAATATTTGGGACACGCCTGGTTCAAGTCCTTGTAGTCAACATGCATGCGCCAACCCCGCTGGCTTTTCCCACCATGACGGAG